>JAUZNC010005607.1:0-35387 GCA_034780395.1 Vannuccia rotundouncinata | reverse complement strand
ATATAACTTTTCGTTATTGACATTTGAGAATATTATATTTGTTGATAAAATTGTCATTTAGCAGACAATGAGAATACCTATATAATTCTATGCCTAGTTATAATAATTTTGAAGAATGTCCTATATGAAATGCAGTAAACATATAATCTCATATTACCAATAAACATGGAAAATATTGAACTGTATTCAAGTATATATACTAGGTCAAATGGAGTTCATATTATATATATAAATCAGCATAGGAGGTTAATTGAATGTGTCACACCATATTAGCTGCTATAAGAAATGATGCGAAAATAATTAACCAATGAGGACATGATAAGCACACTAACTAACAAATTTGAATTTATATAACCATTCTAGGAAGTAACTTTTCTGTCCCTGAAGACCGTAAGGAAGAGATTAAGTTGACTCTGATGGTCTGATATTTTCAACACCTTTACTTTACAAAAAAATATTGCTTTTCAACTTCATAATATAATCAAGTTTAATATTAAGTCTAAAAAAGTCTGACATTTTTAAAAGAGGAGTCTGGAAAAACAAGTTTTTAATGTAATGTCTGGAAAAAGTGGACTTTTTTAATGTGGATTATATGACGTTTTACCAATAAATTAATTAACATTCATTATTTTAAAAATTTAATTTATTTTATATTAATTAATGATAATTTATACTTAAATTTATGAATTGTTTGACTCTTTAAATATATGCTTAAATCAATTATATTTACATTGTACACAAAGGTCATATATCCATAAATGTCTGGAATTGGTTTTAAAAATCTGGAATTTAGTTTTGTAAAATTTATATGAACAATATAATTTAATTGTATATATTATATACCATATTGACTTTTTCACTTAATCTATTATAAGTAAATAACTATAATATAAAGGTATAAATCAACTATTATATAAAAAATAACTTTCATTCAGAAAAGAGTGTAATTCTGATTATTTTAATTTTTATACAATGAAACTTCTAATTATAAAGATGCACTAGATAAAAATATACAGATAAAATGAAATTTTTCTATTTTTTTGTATTTTACCTGTATATTTTTATATGATTTATACATAATTAATAAAATTGGGCAACCTATTACAGTATTTAATACATACTTTTACTTAAAAAATCAATAATACTTATACCTATAAATGCTATATTTAGATATTTTTTATAAATAAAACATTTTAAAACATGAAAATGTGCACACTATTTGATCTAGATCTCTGAATAGGGGATTGTATGCATTTACATCAATAACCTAATGATTATGTTATATAAAATTCATTATTGCTCAAATTGCAAAATTTCTCTTGTTTCTTATATTTCAGTTCACAATGTTTATTTTTCTTCTGTATTTTTTATTTTTTTATATTTATATAAATATTATTTTTAAATTAATATCTATGTAATTCATAATATGATTCTATTTTTCAAATATTAAAATAGGTTTCTTCAAATAAAAGATTATTATGTTAATCTTTAGTACTTAATATATAGTCAAATTAGGCCAATTTTGAATGAACCCAGAATTATTAAGAGCAAAGCTGATAATTGGCATATAACAGCATTAAACATAAATGAGTAACATACCAAAAATTCTGCTTTGGGGAAAAAATTATACAGTGGTTCTAAATGGCTGCTATAGAATACATATTATATAAAATATCACTTATTTATCATATAAACTTCAAATCACAAATAACTGCTTTATGATGCATTTTGGAGGCATATAATATATTACCAATCAATAGATAGAAACATGTATATAAATTATAGGCATTTATCTAAAAAATAACACATCAAAAATTTATGTATTTAGTAAATATCTAAAAAGAAATCATATGAGACCCTATAAATGTATTACCAACAGATAGAAAAAGGGCAATTATTTATCAGATACATAAGTTAAATGGTTAGAAAATGTTTAGGAATCACTCATTGGGCCAAAAGTGCTGCTTTAGTGCCAAAATATACATTTTTGACCATTAAGTGATTTCTGAACCTTTTCTAGTCTTTTTCCCTATCCTATCTGATAGATAATTATCATTTTTCTATGTATTAGTAGGGTCTCAGATGCCTCCTTTTTGAGATATTTACTCAAAACATATTTTTTTGACTTGTTGATTTTTAGATAAATGTCTATGGACATTTATGGACCTTTTTTCCATAAAATGTTTTTATATACTTTATATACATGTTTCTATTTATTGGTAACATATTTTCTGCACCATAAAGCAGTTATTTGTGATTTAAAGTTTATATGATGTATTTTCATTTATACTTTTTCCCAAAAATGCAGAATTTTGCAGAATTTGGATATGTTACTAAATATGTTTAAGGCTACTACATTCCAATTTTCAGCTTTGCTCTAATTAATTCCAGGTCAAAACCTAATTTAACTATGCAAATTAAAAAAATTAAAATATTCCAAATCATAATTATAAAACTTACATTATCAATAGTACCTACTCATCTCAAAAGAACTATTACTCTGAGAATTATTGTGTAATCATGTAATAAAACTGCAATTTATTATTATTTTTTACATTGACTAAAATATAGTAAATTATTTATGTTTTTATAATAACATAATTTGATAAAATGAGAATGAAAAATACACTAAATACATTGTCAATGAAATATAAGTACATTGGTCACACAATTGATTTATGTAACACCCATTCAATGATTAATTACTCTATTCCTATTGTCTACTGCTCTATGGTGTAATATAGATGGATACACTATTATACTATTCCCACATAAATTATTAACAAAGGAAGAAAACTGCACAACTAATGATGTCATTGTTATTTAATATGTCAATAGAGATTATTTCCAAGTGTGATAATGCTTCATTATATTAATGCACAAGGGTCCTAGAAATTTGGGTCTGGTAAACAGATTTTGCATGTTCAGTTTATAGTTACTATTTAACATAGAAACAGGGTGGGGACTGCAGGTCCTGAAAATTTCTGAAAATTGAAAAGGGTCCTAGATTTCTGGAAAGTCCCGTAGAAGGTGAGAATTCCTTGAAATTCCTTAAAAAGTCTTTATAAATTAAAGTGTTTTTTTTTCTTTTCTTTTAGAGATTGATTCTCTTGATCATGTTACAACTGAACTGTTCAGAAAACTACTTCAAAAACTTGTCCAATGGAAGTGATTTAGCGCTGAATTCTGGGATAAATCAAACCTTCAATTTCCACAGTTTCTGATTAATGTTTTCAAAAATAACCTTTCTTCATTCCAAGAGTACTCATCAATCTAGGATTGACTAGACCTTTTCTTGAGTCATTTGTGCATGAACACTCTACTCTGACTATTTTAATATTTTATAAGGTCCATGATTGTCAAGGTAACTCTAACATTTCTCTAAGACAAGTATATGATGCTGACAAAAGTGCTGGTGGTATAGGCCAAATCTCTATGAATCCTTCACTCCTGAAATATGTTTGTGATGCTTGAGAAGCTTATAGAACTGCTAAATGTAAAGCCAAACGAGAAGGCAATAAAACAACCAAACAGTTGACTAGACATGAAATGATCAAGGAACTTGAATCCAAAAAAATGTAGAATGGTAAATACTTTTAAACTTCATTCAAATAAGCCTTATGTTATAGTTATTCATGTAGAAGTAAAGGGGAACATGACAATTCTGACCAAGAGCATTCCCTGAAAAATAAGTGCAAGGTACAAGCCCTTGTCGTTACAGATTTCAAAAATAAAAATGTTTTTGACCCCATTTGGGTCCAATTCTGATTATTTTTTACAACTTGTCTACCTCAATTTTATTAAATAACTAATTCATTTTCATTTAGATATTATTACTGATTAGAGTAGGAATATTCTATATTATTCACACATTTCAAAGTGTTTTGTTTGATAATAATATGTTTTCATTATTTATGCATTTATCATGGTTTTAAATTGATCTTTAAGGAAGATCCTCGCATTTTGTAGATGGTCCTGGGATTCTCGAGGTAAAAAAGTGCGGTCACCATGTAGAAAAGATAAAAGAAAATTGTTAGTTCTTTATTTATTGTCCAGATTAAACATATCTGGTTAAGCACATTTAATATCGATGGTGTATAAACACCAGGCCTCCCACTTAGTCTACAAAACATAAATTTATACATTTTTATAAATTCAAACATAAAAATACGAATCATATTGAGCATAGAAGACCAAATTTTTACATTTCAGAAATTATAACCTGTAATAAAATTTAAATTTCACATTCAACCATTTTTATAATTTTCCATACATGTTTGGAAAGGGGGGGAGTGGTAAACAATACAATTTGATGTGAAAAGGTCAGAATTGGTTTTGTAAAATTTAGCACCAGAAAACCTAAATTTTATTTGAAACCTAAACAATTTTTCCAAAGTGTGGAAGGCCAATGGAAGTGCGTTGTGAACCTAGTTAACTTATATCTAGCCTGCCTTGCTTATACAGACAATAATATAATAACTGTAACCAATTTGATAAACACATAAATACTACCTCTATGTATATTATATTTATAAATAAAAATAGACAAAAACCTGTGTTCAATAACTGAACCTGATGCATCAAACTGATATCATTTTTGAATTCAAAATATAAAAATTATTCAGAATCTGCCCTAAAATATTAGACTCCAAAATACATATTGGACTGTGATGTAATCAGTGTCTGTTATGTGGATTAGATAACAATTAATTATTGTAATATGTTTATGTTAAATCTATTTTTTGTATATTTTAGATTCCTCAATTTGATAATCTGTACCTTGACATGAATGGAATAATTCATACATGTTCTCACCCAAATGAAAATGTCCCAACATTTGATTTTGACGAAGCAGAGGTTTATAAAAGTATTACTCATCATATTGAAGTAAGTGTGTTCATTTTTTCAACTTAGAATATTTATCTAATTTTATATTTCAATTATTATATTTGAAATCCAGAAAATGTTAAGGATAATAAAGAATAAAACTAAGCAGTAAAATTATTAATTTCTTAAAATAATTTGTAGTTATAATAAAACTGACAAAATGATCCTCCATTATTCAGATATTTGAAATATTCAATCATTTTAAATAATCGGATACAAAATATGCTTAGATTCTGTTTTGTAAAAAATGTTTTACGGGTTTAACCGTGATTGGAATTAAACTTTTTTTAAAAGTTAGGATTAACAAAGAATTTTTTGGATGTTTTTTCCAGACTGGAGAAGTTTGGAAAAGTATAAAAAATAGACTTTTGACAAATGAATATTTTTTCTAATTTTATAACTAGATATTGTTATCAGTTTTGTAATTTGTTTAGTGATTGTAGAGACTGCCCTCTGTGATATACATATAGTTACTGTCAAATGTCCTCAATTTTTGTCATTTTTTTAAAATCAATTTTATTTTTGAAATTCCCCCATATATTTTTAATATTTAATAAACTTTAAAATTATGTTAAGCCCCACAATTTAAAAATAAAATTTTTGTAGTACCCGTGGTCCATAGTAATAATGAATACCATATGAAAAACATTGTAAACATATTTACATAATATATTGTTTAATTAAATTCTTTAATTTTCAGTTCCTATTCCAAATGGTAAAACCAAAAAATCTTCTTTTTCTGGCTGTGGATGGGGTGGCTCCCAGAGCAAAACTTAATCAACAAAGAAGTCGAAGATTTAGGTATATAATTATAATAATGCACCTTTCAAATGATTATCCTTAATGGGTGTGTATAATATAAGTTTTTTAATGCTCATGTTTTCAGGGCTGCAAAGGACTCAAGAGAATTTAGAAAAAGCAAAAAGAAATCAGATGTGCAAACACCGGAAGAACCAAAGTTTGATTCAAACTGCATTACACCAGGTTTCAACCGTTATTCTAATATTTTATGATATACTACTATATAAAATTAAAAGTAGGCATGTGCACCTTTTTTAGAAAATAATTTAATTTATATCGATTATTTATTGAATTATTTCATTAAATTATTTCAATTATTTATTTTAGCGTACCTTAATTTGCATAATTTAATTATTACCAGCAGTTTTGTGGTTTCCTTCGCTATCCACATAGTGTTCCAGTCTTAAGTTATTAGAATATTGATTAGCGATTTACTTAAATTCTTGTTTTGTGTTATTACAAATATAAATTGGTATATGTTTATACTTATTATTATAGTATGTATCATTCATAATGTTTTTAGTATACTTATTATATTATTGTAATATGTACGTAATTAAGCATAATATAACAACAATGAAAATCACACAAGTACACATTAAAGTTCACAGGCTTCGTTGGTAGTAATTAATTATAACTAAATTTAGCTTATTTG
Source organism: Vannuccia rotundouncinata (assembly GCA_034780395.1). Taxonomy (NCBI): domain Eukaryota; kingdom Metazoa; phylum Platyhelminthes; order Proseriata; family Coelogynoporidae; genus Vannuccia; species Vannuccia rotundouncinata. Next base: position 29,044 of record JAUZNC010005607.1, on the reverse strand, counting down.
AAAACATTTAGTAATTGTATAAAGCATTTATTTGTATATATTTTAATCTAAATTATATCTTTAAATTAATAATTTAATTAGATGTGGCCAATACACAGACCAATGGAGTTTAAAATATATACAAATTAATATCGCATAGCTTATTAAATTTCTATTAAGTTTCTACTTTTTATTATTTAAATATGCAAGCATGTGTGTGTGTATTTCAATACGCTAGTACATTAACAATAATCATCAAACGTATTTTTTGAGTCTTTTCAAACCCAGCAAATAATAATTGCAATATTTGACCGTAAAGCTTATAATCGAGAATTAACGTTGAGTATAATTTGTGATTTTAATTAATTCAATTATATCCAAACCTATTAGATAAAAACCAAATTAACATACCTACTTATAAACCATTACAATTTATTTACAATATGTTGTATAATTAGCATTTTACCTCCGTTGTTAGTTTTCCTTAATTTGCAATGTTTGCATTTTATCTTGTTTTTATTTTCACTTGTCGAAGTTCCCGTATTGTAAGTCTGTTAACTCAGGAATGTTTGTTCAAGTGAAAGTGGTTTGATGGTTTTAGCAGATGTGTATGTTTGGGTGTGTGTGCTTCACAAAGCAGTTCGATTATCGAAATCTCTTTGATTTTTGTCGAGTATGTAAGACAGCGGTAGAGAATCTTTCTTTACTTATGGGTCGAAGGAAATACCATCACATTTTGTTGTCGGTTTTAGTCATGATTATTTTTGTGTATACGTAATTATGTTTATTTTAAGTTTGGTGAAGCTTTCGAACAACATATACACGTTTTTATTTTTTATATATTAAGATTAATTATCAATAAATAAGCTCGAAAAGTAATGCGAGTGAATTTTCGATTCTTATTAATGATTTTTGCGTTATAGATTTAGAACAAATTATATAAATTTTCTCTTATATTTATTGGTTTAATTTTAGAAAAATGTGTATATGTTTTTCTTATTAATTTCCTTTCAATCGGATGGGTACATTAATTAATATTATTATATACATGTCCTCCTAAATATATATAATAAATAAGTATAGTGCCATTTATCGTGCAAATATATATATTTTGAATAAAAGAATTGATTACCTATTCTGTTTTATAAGAACAAGTTGGTACAAATTTACTATTGCTTCCATAAACTAAAAATATAGTTTGTAAAATATAGAACAAATAGATGAAAATCTAATATATGATCAAATATAGAATTAAAAACAAAATTTTAAACAATGGGCCTTTTTTAAAATATCAATTTTCTGATTATTAAAAAAATTGGTCTGTTATATTTCTTTTTAATATCTATATTTAGAATATGTCTACACAATTGTATTCATTGCATGATGGTATAATATAGTATAGATCTAAAGCCCACGACCAGTGTATATATGAAAAAATATGAATAAATGCATGGATAATAATGGCAACTTTGTTTTAAGTTGTTTGTCTATAAAAAATATTCCTTTTTTTTCAAGATTACAACCTTAGAGAATATCAAAAGTCGCAATTAGTGTCCGTATGTGCGTAACATGTTCGAAACGAAATATGTTCAAGTATTATTTGAACTTATAGGTTCCAAGAAAATGTTTCTAAATAAATCGTATTATTTTGGCACTTTGAGTAAAGAACTATGGATTATGATTTTGTCATAATCTTTTTTGCGAACCTGGAAGGCACTACCGTTCATTTGTACACGTTTATCAACAAATAGTGCAGAACTACTTTATAAATAGTACACTAAAATCTGAATAACAATCGCGGAAGGATACAACTAAGTATTACAACTAGGCACAGGGGGATAAGCGTCGACACACTTGGACACCTGCCGGGCAATGCAAACGCTGCCGTATTGTTAGGGGGAGGTGGTAACAAAATGGAGGGGTTATCTGGCAGTCGCAGGTTGAAAATAATGAGATGCGAGACTTCCACACCGGCCGGATTATCTGACGTGCATGTGAGATTCTCCCAGCCGCGTCGTTGTAGGTCCGCCTGTCGAATTGTTATGTCGATAGTGTTGCTCCAAGTTCCGGCAGTAGGGCCACGTTCGCGGGGAGCCTGTCGGTCGATAGTGGCCCCGTTAGGCAGGGTCCATGTTAAGTGGGGAGAGGGGTCTCCAGTGGAGGAGCACTGGAAGGTGACCTCATGGCCCCGTTTTAGGATGTAGTAGTATGCACGCTATATGCAGGAAGACAAACCATTAAGACAATTAGAACCATTACAATTACATTAATTAGGATATTAAATAAAGAACCTTTGTGAAGATCTTGTGCAAATTGTTGCATAGATCTTACATCCCATTTATTGGTTCTACGGTTATAGTAAGTAGGTTAAATTCCTCTATATAGCTGTATGTATAAGTAGTTCACGTATAGCTTATTGATTATTTTTCTTTATTAATTCTGATTTATAATTCATAATAGAAGGTTGAATGAAAGGTAAATGAATGGTAAAAATTCAGCACGCACACAGCAAGACATACTCTTAAGTGGGAAAACTGAGTTAGAGAAAACGTTCGTATTGAAGGATACTGTATAAATGTTACTTTATCATTTTGGTATAATATACCTTGAGAATTTTAATATTACGAAGTCTAATTTTTATATTTTTGCACATAACCGGCTTACAATATTAAATTACTGGACATAACCATGCAATTCAATATATTGTCCAGTAATTTATATTATACCGTTCGGGATATCAAGATTACACCTTATATTAAAAATGATTATATGACCCAAATGACTAATACACACGCTGCAGTATAAAAATTGTAATAATTGTATTTGAAACTAATATTTAAAATAGTTTTTATTCTTTTATATTTTCTGTAATTGTGTATAATAAATTGAATTATATTGAATTCGGTGTTTCGTTTATTCAAAAATATTTATGCTATACATAAATTAAATATAAATTAAAAAACATATTATGAAATATTTCATTATGTTTGTTGGAACAATAAGGATTATCTATGACAACAAAGGAACAAGCATTATTAGTTATGCAAATATTGTGAATCAAATAATGCACAAATTGATTTCATTAATGATATATTAAATTTATATGTAAAGTACATCTATTAAAGATACATAGTTTATTATTATTGATAGCATCTTTCCATTTATAGAATTGCTCTAATAAAACTGTAACCCCAAAAGTATTATTTTCTTTTTATTTGTATATATTATATACCGGCATCTTTTTGTATCCACTTTTGTATCAACTACCACTTTAAATGTATATTCATTAATTATTATTATTCAGATTATCCCGTTATAATAATTGTACAGTAACCCAAGAATTATAACATGCTTATTATAATAATATTTTAGAATTATATAAATTGTCTGTTTTATCCTTTTAAATATTTATCTATGGTAATTATTTAAATATGTGTTTGTTAAATCGAATATTAGATAAATTATTTGACAAATAGACACAATTTACTCTTAAAATGTATTTGCTTACTAACATTTACCGAAGTCCATTTGTAAATAATAAACATATTAGACTAATATTATTATCGAAACTGTTATACTATAAAGTTAGCTAAAATTATCTGTAAATATTATTAAAGTAAATAATTAAAAAATCATGTCAAGTATAAATTTACTTTTGGTATTTGGGAATGCTTGATTGACATGTTTATTCACAATTATGTTTAGCCTACATAATATTTTATCATTTATCTTACAATAAATACTTACGTACTTACTTACGTTAGATAACTCTTATTAGAAATACCTAAACCTTAAATATTGCGGACTTTATAACGGAAAACTCTCAAATGTCAATAATATTCTGGGAATTGGGTATACCGATAAGAGTACCTAGCTTACAGTTTCCATTTGTAGGTAATGTTGACTAGAATTGTAGTAATGTCACTGGCATGGTGTTTTGTACACAGAGAATTTATTTTTCTTGTATTGTTATTTGTGTTTGTATTATTTAAGAATTAATTTATGATTTTAATTTTCAATACCTATTTTTTGATGTTTTACAGTTTTAGTCTTTTTATTTATTATATACATTTTGGTTTATCGAAACTTTACTTATCTAAAACAACAATATGTATGGATGCAAAAAAAAGCTTTTTTACCTGTATTCCAAACGGTAACATTGAAGGTTTCACTGGCTCGAAATCTATATTGCTAGCTTTAATGATCGGAGAACTGGGACGACTGCATTTGAGTAAATCGGATCTTAACTTGTTCAATTTGTGGCCAGCAATGAATTGACTTGGATTGCCAGAGCTGCAGAGGATCTGGTCGGCTAATGTTTCATGATCTTTGAATATCCACGACATTTCGCAATTGCAGTGATATGGATTGCCTAAAACCGTGACTAGATTATTTGAAGACAAATTGGCAGGCTTTCTGAAAACAGTGAAGTTTTGAAGCGATGATGATAGTGTAGTCAATAAATTGTTGCTCACATCTAATTGACGCAATTTGGGAAGAGCAGCTAAGAGGTCATTGGAAATTGTGGTCAAATAATTGTTATGGATGAGTAGCACCTTGAGGTTGGTAAAGATCCTCATTTGTCGACCCTTAAGATAGTTCCAATTACAGTTGCTCAGATCTATCAATTTAGTGTGACGGAGTCGCTTGAAGGCACTGAAGTTGATCGGCTGATAGAGGTTGTTGTTCCCCGCCAGATATAATTTCTTAGCACGTGTGTAAGCCAGAAAAGCGATATCTTTAAGGTTATTGTTGGTGAGATCCAGGTCAACTAACTTGAAGGCTTTGAATGTCATCGGGGGTATAGTCAATGGCAATTTGCTCATTTTCCAAATGAAGTGACGTAATGTTTTACTGAGATGTTCAATTGCATTCTTTATCGATTTTCCACTTAGTTTTGTTTCCGATATTGATATTCGACGAAGTTTGGTTTGACCGGCCAACAGAATTGGGTCAATTTTTATAAGATCGATGCACTTTTCAATTTCCAGTCGTTGAAGATTGTAAGAATTGAGGAAGAGATCTCCTTCTAGCTCGTCTATGAGAATATTTTCTGAAACAAAATTCAAGTCTGAGTTTAATTATTATTATAATTTAGTAATACATTTTTAAATACAATTTTAGTTTTTAATTAAATCAAATTCATCTATTTAAAAGACATGAAATGGTATCATAAATGTTAATCTTAAGTTTTATATAATTCGGTATCCTTAATTATCATCATTTAAATCTATTTTAAAAACACATTTTGACAGTATTCGATCATCCTCTACTTACCAAGAGAAACCCATGCCAATCTCGATAAGTGGGCCAAAGCCTGTTGAGGTAGTTTTTTAATTGGACAGCTCAGAATACTAAATTCTTTGAGTAGAGAAAGCTTTTGTAGAGTACCACTGGGAATACTGTGGATGACGCCTGTGTGCAATATCGGTTGACCGCGATCGTTTTTCAAATTTTCACATTTGAGCATGAGATGAGTCGTGTTAGCTGGCATGTCTGAAATAAACGTGTGTGCATGCTTTATTTATTATCTCACCTACCTATGACAATTTAAAAACAATTTGCCTTTGTATGGATTTTTGGTTTCGTCACCTACTTTCCACGGTTTTTTCACAACAATAACTTTTATAAAAAGAATCATTAGCATTCTTGTTTATTTGTAGCTTATAATATACTCAAGGGTTACATTTACTTTGGATTATAATAATGCAGTTTTTATCGATTAATTATTATTCAGTATAAAACACTCAACTCTCCTTTTGTTCATATAGGGGCACCAGAAGCATTCAAATGATTAAATCACTGAATGTGGTGCCATTTTATTAACGCTATTTTTCCAGGGTTTCCTTATGGGATATAGTATAATATTAGTTTGACATTAAACTTTCCTATTTGTAAATTATGCTTTCCAGTGTTGACTGATTGTAATATTTGTCGACTAATCGTAATGTATAAACAAAGAGATATAACTGAATTTTAAATGAGAATGAAATTATGGATAATAGGTAATATTAAAACGAGGTAAAATAATGTTGGAAAATATTATTGTATTTTAATTTTTGTATAATCAGGGAATAATTATTCAATCCATTATAGATTTAAACGCCGCTATATAACTTCTAATGATTTATTATTCTCATATTGGAAGAGAAAAGGGATGTATTCTTACTCTAGATTTAGCAATATAGATGAATAGAACAGAAATTATTTATTCCAGACTGTAGGTATGTAGCAAATATTATAAATCAGCACGTTGTGTAAATGTTACACAATTTAAGGTTAAATAAAACTTAAATCTTCCAAATGATTTAAACTAAATTAATTAAAATTTAAACTATACACAAATAAAGAGACATAATCAGTTTAAAAATTTTTTAATTTCAATTTGTTATTTTAAAATTATTTTCTTTTTCCGCCTATTATAATTTATAAATACTATTTAACATTTTTCCAAAGTTTAATTTTTTATTTAGTTAGGGTAACACTTATTTTGTAATATAACTCACCTGTTGGATAGACTTCAAGACCTGTGCAAACCACATAAAAGTTTACATTCCTATGGTTACATTGGCATTTTTCAGGACACTTTTGACTGTTGGCGTTCACAAATAAGATGAAGAAATAAGTCCAACTTATCACTGAATTAATTTGCATTTTCCTCATATGAGTTGTATGCTCAATATGCAAATGTTATATATTCAGCCAAAGGCAAATTATGTATTAATCGATTCAACTACACTATAACCAATTGCGGTAAAGAACAAAACGTATTAGTTCTTCTAGTAGCCAATAAGAGGCAATATAATTTTGTAGAATTATTAGAAAGCGTATAAAGGAGTAGGAATGTAAAATCCTCGCCAATTTTAGTCTAAGATTTAATATATATTAAGCGTGCAGTCATATTTTTGATTCTAGTATCACAGAAATGTATTTATTATACACTTGTTAACATTATACACTACCTTCATTTATGAATACTTTATACACACACACTATAGAAAATCCACACTTATGAAATGGCTAAATGATTAATAAATGGCTTATGAAATGTATAAATTGAAAACTCTGAGCATTAGAGTGAAGAACGGTGTATATCGTCAATAATTGGCTAAGTAACAGTACTCAACTTTTCCGACAATTTCAAAAGTTTCCACCAAAAGTATATTTTTGACAGATAACAGTTCTCTTTTACCTGCAATAAATGCCGTAAACGCACTAAAGCGAGTTAAGACATATCTTCAGTCGACCTATCACACAAACAACTTTCATCAACAACAACTGACAAGCTAAATCTGCTGGGGAAGCTTACAAACTTGTTTTTTGAGACCAGCATTCATCGCAAGTCTTTGTGTGATAAATTTTAACTATATAGGTATATGTATGTATATTATAGAATAGTTCTATCGTATTATGATTGATAATTGCATTGATAGTACCGCACATACATTAATTTGTTTTTTATTGTATTTAAGTCCTTCCTTGTTGGACACTATAATATGAACATGAATTAGCTTTATAACCTTTATTAATATGTAAACAAAAGTATATTGACATTATATGTATGTACGCTTATTCTTTGAAAGTGCTATTTGAAGCATATTATGAATAAAATAATACATATTTTGACTTGGTAAAAGTTTACTAATTGAATGCCCTTTTTTGAATATTGGCCATGGCACTCAAAGTTTCGTTCCGACGTCACTATTATAAATTAAATTCGGGATTTTAAAAATTAATAACATTGTAATACTAATCTTCTCACTGCCTCGTAAAAGATATGTTCAATTGAGTTCATCAGGCAATTAATATCGGAGTATTTGTGTAATGAATATTAAATGAATTAAAATGAAAATAAAACTAAAACTAAAAAAATAATATTTTTAAAGTGTTAAATTACTCTGAGTAAGTTATATAATATTTATTATTAATTTCAAAAACATGATATTTTTGTATGTAAATTAAAGACACGTTTTATTAAATTAAACGTTTTAAATTAAACGTTTTATTAATTTTTAATTTATAGTAACTAAGCAACCTTATAACCAATAAAAATGATCTAAAACGAAGTTTACTACATTAATGAATATGGTTAAACAAATTGAAATATTGGTTTCGTTAGTTCCATTAAAAAATATGTGAATCGTTTTTAAATGCTATGTCTTAGTTTTACTAATTGAGCCATTGATTAATTTATATGTCTTAGTAAGTTATATCCCAATGCAATATATATGTTAGTTTATTAGGTACATTAATTGTATACCATATCATATATCCTAAATGATTAAATTTATATTATGTGACTCTACTTTTTTATTAGTTGACATTATTATTTATTTAGAACTGTTAGAATGTGCAAGTTTGTGTGTATTTTAATTTAAGCTACTAACAATAATTAACAATAATAACAAATGCATTTTTGTGAGTCTTTTCAAACCCAGCAAATAATAATTGCAATATTTTACCGTAAAGCTTATGATCGAGAATTAACGTTGAGTATAATTTGTGATTTTAATTAATTCAATTATATCCAAAACCTATTAGATAAAAACCAAATTAACATACCTACTTATAGACCATTACAATTTATTTACAATATGTTGTACAATTAGCTTTTTATACCTTCGTTGTTAGTTTTCCTAAATTTGCAATGTTTGCATTTTATCTTGTTTTTATTTTCACTTGTCGAAGTTCCTATTTAACATTCTATCCACTTCTACAGATACGAACTGTTATTTTAAAATATTCATTATTCTTATTAGACGATTTGTCTGTCTATCTATATCTGCTTCCATGATTCAGGTACTGAATTTATGCAACGGTTACATGAGGCTTTGCTGTCATTTATCACGGACAAGGTTGAAAATGACCCACTTTGGCGCCAGGTTGACGTTATTTATTCTGGGCATTTGGTGAGTTTTTTATTTTGGAATATGGACCATGTTTTTTCATATCATATGTTTTCGAGTGATTCATAATAGATATAGAAGTCTATGTACAAAAACAATGTAAAATTCATTATAAATGTACGCAAATGGAATTGAATAACAGAAGAGTGTGTATTCTCAAGTTAATTTGTTTTTCTGTCTGAGGTTAATTTCTGAAGATCTAAAAATTCAGAGCATTGGGAAATCGGGAATCTGTTGATTTTCTACACTGAGCGCAACTTATAAATGGTAGAAAATCATGTTCAGTGTAGTTTTTAACAAAGAGTTTTTCCGAATAAAACGACAAACGATTCCCAGGTATTACCTTTTGTTGTCTTCTACTCCAAATTTTGAAGATCTATCAGGAAAAAGAGTTCTTTATGTTTAATAGTGCCTTTTGTGAAATGAAATTCCCTTTTTATTTGCATATAATATGGCGGCTCAAAGGGTTCGTCTGGAAATTTCCAAGCTTGCCACTTAAAACTAGAAGTTTACCTGGTATAGGTACCCCTTTTAAGTTGTATTTCTTAGAGATTTACCGCGTATACCTCATTTTAAGTGGTAATCTCAGAGATTTGTGCCGCCGTATATTTATAGACTGAAGTTAATCGCATTATCTTGATTTCAAATTCTCTATTGATTGTCGAAAGTGTGCATTTGTAGTATTCATTTTGAAATGTTTGCATTGCATGAGGTATTATTAGTGTTCTTTATTGACCCAGACACCCGGCGAAGGAGAACACAAAATCATGGAGTATATTCGTCACTGTCGGGCTCACCCGGACTACAAACCGAATACCCGGCACTGCCTGTACGGGATGGATGCGGACCTGGTAGGGATAATGTGTCCTTATAGATGTATATTTGAATAATTGAATGCACACATGTTAAAATTTAAATGATTTCGTAGAAACAATAAAATAGTGAACAACTGTTAGACAATATCCTTACTTCTTGAAAGTTGCAAATGTTGGCAAAATTTGAGTCAATGTCCTGCGATAATTGTTCCATTGTTGATTTTTTATCCAATATTAGTCCTTGGACATTTATCACAAAAATCCCAACCTATCGGTTCGTTACGCGCTTAAATCATCCTATTTAAATGGCAATGTTAAAATATATTTTATTAACTCTATTCTATAAACATGCATCCATAAATATAAGGTGACCCCTTTCTGGCCCTGCAACTAAAAAGAAACAAGTTGTTTTATAAATAAATGGAAGCTTTTATCACTTTGATTTAGGACATGTATATATTCTTCATATATTTTATTTCAATTGTACGAAAATTTGTAATTTTTTTTATATAAACAATTATTTTTAATGTTGAAATAACTCTAATTTTCGAATAATAGGATAATTATTCCGTGTTATGTTTTATAGGTATATTATGTTCTCTCAAATAAATATATTTTATCTTAATTCACGAATTTGGGTAATTTTGTCCAGAGTGTATACTTTAAAATTACTTTAATTATTTAATCGTAATCGTAAAAACTCGTTATGGAATGTATCTTACTTTTCTTTAGATAATATTTAATATATTTTTGTCCTATTTAATCAATTATTCCTCATTTTAGTGTAATTATAATAAAAAGATACTGATGTTGAACAATGGAATTTCATTTAACTGTCTTCCAACGATCTTCCATTTCAATAATTTTATTAATTTTATCAATCAATGATATAAACATGAATATATTTCGTATTTACATACAAGTATATACTGACTAATTGTATAATAAAGAATAGTAATGGAATACATTTTGTACATATATATATATTCCAAATCTAAACATTTGAATTTTTTAATGAAATTCTGTGTATACATACACACACTTTCCGATACGGTAATCTAAGAAGTAAGAAGTCTTATTTCCATGTCTAGAGAAACGCAAGTGTGTGTTTATACATGAAAGTCAATATAATATGAGTCGGTTATATGCAAACACCTACCTTAGGTCAAAATCAAAAATTTGGACTTATACAAACTGTTGGAAGCCTGATATTCCAGCGATTTAACCAATCTATAAACCAATATCTCAATCAGTGCAAAATGACAACATTTATCGTGTAACAATAATAGTGATTAGAAAAATACAAACATTGTGGGAAATCAACCTTAAAGATTAAAATAAAAATTTATCAACGAGGCATTTAAATGACCTCAGGGAGGGGTCTAAAGAAAGTCTTTGGATAAGTTGTATCACTGGTGTAGGTATAAGTAAGTTGCTATTACAGGTACAGTATATGACTACTATTAATATGATTAATTTCATATGCTTAAACAAGTCTTTTACGAATGTGAAATTATGTGACTGTAATATTTTAGTCTAATATGCTAAATTAATGAGTAAACAAACACCACGACAACGTGAATCAAGAAAAACCTTAAATTATAAACAAAATGAATTTATTTAAAAGTAATCTCTTTCAAAATACAATTTAAAGACATGTTAATATTGTGTTTGTATAAAACCATCCCATATTAGAAATTTCCGCAGAATTCAGGTAATTGTCTTATTACTTACCTCATTTAACAATTATGATTTTTGTGTTACGTGTGAACTATTTGCGATATAAAGTGATTCCAAACGACATTAAGTCGAAGTATATCAAAAAAATTGTCTTGACACCTTAAAATATGGTTAATATCAATTGACATTTCTTCTAGATACTCCTTGGATTGACAACACATGAACCACGATTTACTCTGCTAAGAGAACAGGTTGTCTTTAACAACAAGTCGAAAATAAAGAGTCAAAATTGGTAGGTTCATTGTGGTTTAAATTATATTTGAAATTGTTCTCTTTATATTTATTAATAATTATATATTTTTTTAATTATTATGCAATACTAAAAAATATTATCTTTATAAAATATGTAATTATTTCAACTTGCTACTAGTTTTCACAGAAGTAGTACTTTGGTTATATATGCGTATTTTTGTTCTCAAGGATGTGTCGACCGGAGGATGTTACTTATCTTCTGTTGCATTTGTCGCTTCTCCGGGATTACATAGACTGTGAATTTAACTGCTTAAAGGTAATTTATAGTTAATAAATTGTTGCTTAATTAATGCTGCTATTAAATAAACAGTTAAGTAATGTTTCATGTTCTTCTGACTCTTTTACCGCTCTTAAAAAAGAATTGAATTTTTTCAACAAAGTCAATCGAGATTGGGTTCATGTACACTGGCTTTTCATGTTTTCTTTTTGACACTATTTATATCGTCAGACGATTATAATGCAGTTGCTTCCATTGTACTATAATGTTTCAATTGCAGACCACACTTCCATTTCCCTACGATCTTGAACAAATTATCGACGATTGGGTGTTTCTCACCTTTCTGGTTGGAAATGATTTTATTCCTCATCTTCCTCATCTCTACATAGATTCTAACGGGCTACCTTTGCTCTGGGCAATTTACATGGAAACAATTAATTCTTGGGAAGGTATTCACATTCGTACAATTAAATATTATAAATATTATAAAATTCTTGTTTATTTTTAAAAATATGGATATTTAAAACAATATTATAAACTTAAACTTTGGGTTGTTGTATTTTAAATATCGTTTTAAAGCAATCATCTATGTTTCTCTAATTTAATTAAATGTGCTGTTGTATGTATTGCTACAGGTTATCTCACAGACAAAGGTATACTCAATTCTTCTCGATTTGCAATGTTTTTACAAGAATTAGCTAAAGTAAGTGATTTTATGTATCCATAGCAATAGTGCGTGTTTTGATCATTTTAATCTGTTCATTGTATTTCTTTTCTATTTGGAATATTCGGCTAATTTATCAGATTTCGACTGACACCAAAAGTTGTCTGGAATGAAATATTTCAATATTTGTTGAAATATATTATGAGAATATTATATTTTATACCAGAAGACATTTGCTGACTATTCTATTTTATTTTTCCACAAATATGTACCAAAAACGGTATTAAAAAATTGTTAATACCAATTGAATGAAGTACTTTAGGAGAACTGGGATTATTTTATTAATTTCTCACTCTTATTTACATCTATTAATTTCACAGTTACATCTAAAAGGTATATAGTTTTATCCAAGACTACTGTACACTCTTTGCAACTTTAACAATAACATGGTTCATACGCAGTCTGGAAAAGTATTGAATTTAAAATCAAGACTCCAAAAAAGTCTTAAGTTTGTATAAATCTTGAAAAAGGTTGCATAATAAAGTTTAAAAAGGCTTGAATTTTGGAATATAATTTAACTTAAAAATGCATTATTTATATGTTTTTGAAATTGAGAGAACAGAAATTTGTCTGTGTATTGGACACATTATTTGTCAACGTGTAAAATTCTATAATCTAGAAAAGTCTATAGACCGATGCATATGAATCATGAATAACTATAAACTACAGTTGTTGGTAAACATTATTCTATTAATTTCATAGTGGTGTATGTCAACTTCAGAATAGTCGGGAATTGTTTATGAAAAGTCTCAAAAAAGGGGGCGGAAGAAGACGTAAACCTTTTGGCGAGAACCTTGACTGCAAAAAGGCCCCTTTAGGAGAAAATGGCAATGATGAAGGAAATATTGAAGAGGAAGCGACAGAAAACTTGGAAGAATTGATCGAAGCTGAGATTAAGGACTGTGATATCCAAGGCTCTGAAGATGTCGTTGGTATTCTTCAAAATATTATTTTATTACTATATTTTGTAATGATCCTAATATTAATTTATATTATTTACATTTAAAGATAAATGCAATGCAACTCTTAAAACATGATTTTACAATAATTGTACATAACTCTTACATTCTAAAAATACAATATTTATTATTTTTTCTAGTTACTAGTTGATGAAACAGATTGCTCATTGTGTATAGTGTATTTATTGAAAGAGTTTAGGCATTAGATTGCGGTTTGTGTTTGAAGAATAGACCCAATTGAACACTTTTAGTTCCCATTATTACCGGGTTAATCCTTTTAATGCTTTCAATATTTGATATGCTTCGATATAATACGAAACTTAATGTAATTTTTTAATAATTCATAGACAGATTGTTCAGTTTCGCTAAAACTTATCATAAACAATTCTTCTTTCAATCAGACGCGGCCAGTGACGTAGAGTTGGAAGCCGCAGCACCCTTACCAAACTCACACACCGTTGGAGACATCCAGAGACCGGCCAGCCCTGCACCTGTGTTCTTCGGGCCACAACAGCGGGAGCAGTGGGAAATGGACAAGTACAACAAATACCGGCAGTTCTACTACACCTCACGACCTTGTCTGCCCTGGAATGACACGACCAACGAGCCTGAAACGGGTGCCCTGGCCCAGTTAGTCTCCGACTACACTGCTGGTCTCGAGTGGATCCTCAGTTACTACTCACGGGGTGTTCCCGCCTGGACCAACTTCTACCCCAATCACTACTCTCCATTGCTGGCGGACCTGGCACGGTTCTACCTTGCGGACTCCAATTTGCAGACCGCTGGCCGGGAGTTGGGACCTGTTGGGGAACCGTTGACTCCCCTCACGCAACTCTTGGCCGTTTTGCCGCCGCAAAGTTGCGGGCTGCTGCCTGCCGCTCTGCGACCTCTTGTGCTAAGTGGGGAATCACCGATTGTGCAGTTCTACCCACTGGACTTCAAAATTGACCGGGATCCCAGGGTTTCAAGATGGGAGGTTGTGGCGGTAGGTGATCCATATGCAGCACTAATTTCACATTTAAAGCAATATGATCGAGTACAATGCGATTCTGGTTCAAAAAAATAAATAAAAGACGAACGAAGAATAAAATTTTTTCACAAAATTGAGTTTAATTATTATTCACAGCGAGCACAACATTTTTTGTTGCAGCGTCTGCCTTTCATTGACCAGTCTCTTTTACTGAAAGCCGTGGATTCTGTCCTGTCAGAACTCAAACCCGAAGACATCCAACGGAACCAAAGAGCCCAGCCTCTCCGCTTCAACCACGACAGACTCTCGGCAAAGTTGGGTCCAAAGGAGGAGAGCTTCCACGTCCCATTAGCCCAAATGGTCTTTGGTCTGCACTCTGTCTTGAAAGAGGAGACTAGTGTTGCAACAGAAATTCTATCTATGGTGGATTTAACGCCGGGAATGCGCCATATTACATTTCAAAGTCAAGTGGAGTTCGCCGGTGTAAAGGTATGTCTGTGCCTGGACATAATTAGATAAAGGGAGGAATTCATATCGATGTAGTTGTAATATCATTTGAAAACGTGTAGGCTTTGTTGTTCACAATTATTTTCAAAATTACAGTCTACACCGTAATCAATATTTTCGTCTAATTTCGTAATACGAACTAATACGCAATAAGTGCAGAGTGAGAGAAGAACATTGATCAGACTACTGGACTGAATTGAGCCAGAAGGAACTGAAACATCACCTGTTCAAGATGACGAACAAGAAAGGAAAAGGACCAGACACCATATGCGTGGAATTCCTGGAACATCTAGGACCAAAAGGATCGAAAACTCTGATCAACAGATTGTGGATAAAAAGTAAAGTTCCCAATAAATGGAAATCATCCAACAGTATCCTTGTACACAAACCTGCAGAACAATTAGGGAAATACAGGCCATGGTACTGACCAAACTAATGGAGCGCATGGTTAGAGTCAGACTGTACCACTGGATGGAAGTGAATAAAATCATTCCCGAAGAACATGCAGGTTTTAGAACTGGCCGAAACGTGGAGGACGGACCGATGGAATAAGAGGGTTACTCATGTCCTACGATTGTCCCGAGCCTACGACAAGGTGAGGGAGAAGGCGCTACACTTGAAAATGCTCAAGATAAAAGTCCCCAAGCGCCTCGTTAAGTTGGTTACGCAATTCTTTACGAAAGAAGAGCCCGGGTGAATGTGATCGAGATGTATCAACATGGAGAACGTGTAGAGAGAGACTACCGCAAGGAAACGTCACCAACATTATTCCTGTTATGGACAACTGAACTCCACCTGCTCATTTTCGGACGATACTGCAACCCTATAGCCATGGATAGTCGTAGAATGGACGAGAAATGGAAAATGCCGGTAGCCGGAAAGAAGACCAAAAACTTGTCATGAACCACTGGGCTAAGACAGATGAAGACCTGAAAGTTGACGGCCGCATCATGAAACCCTCGATGAATCTTTGGAGTGAACCAATTAATAAGAATGGCCGACTGAAGATGGGACTTTTACAATTTGATTGTGGTTTAAGACTATACGACTCGAAGTAGGTCGTTGCACAAAACCATCAGACATAATTAATATTATTAATAAATGTATTCATTACACAGATTTAACAAATCGCCTATTTATAATAAAGAAATTGACGACTCTCTTGTTTTTATTTCTTTGATATTCATTTAGGTGTTTGACCAGGTGACCAAAAAACAAAGCGTGATTCTCACTCCTGCTCAATATTGGCCGGACACGTGGGACTTCGACCAGATAACAGACAGTTGTCTTGGTCGAACCGTTGGGGTTAACTGGCCCAGTTTCACCCTGGCTCGAGTTGTTGGTCTTTTTAACGGACTGAAAAGGTCATTATTATATTCGCATTGTTTTCATTGTTTTATTGCGACAATTTTGTTTCAAAATGGAACATAAATCAACATATTTTTTTTATTTAGATGTCCTGTTATTTCAGCGGATTGTCCGCATTATTAAAGACAATAATCTTATAATTCTCTTCTTTTAGTGTTCGACTTCCCTCAAGTGGCAGTTCGACTTCCCTTTACGGAGACCACATCACCATCTCCAACCTACTCACAACACAGGCTTTACAGAGACAAGGAATCCGACTTCCCACCTGCCCAGCGCCAGAACACGGCCCCATAGTGTTGTGCGTGCAGCCCTTGATCGGTCACAAGTGGTTTGTGGATGGAACAACGACCAGGCTGCAGCCAATTTGGTCACCACACGAGAGCGTCTCTCTGTTGGCCAGAGCGCTGGTCATCGACTCCCATAAAGAGGAGGTTTGTAAGGAGTTGAGAGAAACCTTTCCACTGCACCAGGAAGGTTTTCTTGTCGATCCCAAATATTATGGATTCCGTGCGCAGGTGATTACAGTTAATAAATAAGTTAGGATTATTTGGTTTTATTGGTAGTCATATGAGAGACTTCAGAATTATTTACTTCACAAATAATAGTTGTCTGTTATGCTATTTATTTTATAAGCCTGATTATTCCTTCCCTTGATCCTATTATTGAACCTCCTGCTCAGATCATTGCAAATAGATCTCCATCAAATGTGAGAGTGCGGTTGATCCACCAGGCTGAACCTAATTTGCAAGAATTTATAAGCAAACGCCAAGTGAGTTATTATGTATTCATGTAAACAATAATAAAGCTGTAGACATTTATTAGAATTGGTAGAAATCTTTGCAGTGTAAGCGTTCCGGTGAATAGTATAATATTTAATTAATTTAACAATTGTTAATTTTTGGATCTTTAATTAATTTGTAATCAGAGAATTATATAATTTATTCTTTCTAAATGTATACCCCAAATCAAGACAATTAAAAAGACTCACATTTGCCTACGATAATATTATAAATCATTATATTTAATTATTATGAAACACGTCAAAGTTACTTACATATTATCTCAACCCAATTCGTGGGTAAAACACTAACTTAACTAGCAATTGGATGCTTATTTAAGTATATTCACTGGTAACTAACACTCGTTCGTATATATGTTTCATTTATTACCATTTTAAAATTCAAAACATATACAAACCCCACTACATCGTAACTTCAACTAATCTATAGATATTATAAAACAACAAGTTATACATAGATAAAAACTTTCATAAATCTTGTAAGCCAATATGCGAAATTCTACAGCGGTATTTACACCAATAAGGTGCTTTTTTATCTGAGATGTTTTCTATTCTACTTCTGGTTTTGTATTATTTTCATATTTTCTATTTTATTAAATATAATAAAACTTCTATACTTTAGTGTCATGTGCTTATACTGTTGGTATTGTGGTTAAAGGTCTTTGAAGTTGGGATAACGACTTAATAATACAAATTTAAATAAATAGACAGAAAGGTTTTATTACCTTTTACTATATACTTACTTACCTAACTGCATTTTCAATTGCGCTTGTTTTTATTTTATAACAAAAAGAAAAAAGGTAAATATTCCTGATCAATTAATTCTAATTTATTTCTAAATAAGTCTTAATTTAAAGTAACGGTCAAATATAGAAATTGCGATAATATTACATCAAGCCATGCAGCATTATAATCGGCACTTATTTATTGAAGCTAATGAAATTATGTGTAATACGTTTATATGAAGAGTTAACACACTTTTATTTCTACTAAAGAAGTGGAAATTCTTTGAAAAACCAGAAAGTATATTTTCATCAATTGTTTTCGCAGTGTTGGGAGGCCGTATACCTTACTTCCACCGATCTGGCTCGAGAGCTGGGTGTTACGGGACCTCTGGTGGACCTTATCACCGACCATGTCTACTTGCACGAGGTCAACAAGAGAGGTGCCAAGGTTGCCATGGGTCTCAACCTTAAGTGGAACCTATCAGGGGAACAAGTGGATGGTTGGAGCCAGTGTAAAAGTGAGCCGACTGATATATTTTCTCCCTTCCAGCGATTATACTTATTTCAGATCAGTTTTAAATAAAACTTTCTTCTTTATCTCTCTCTTCTCACAGCCACAGGAGAGTCCTCCGCATGCAACAATTTGCAAACTGTATCCAAAGTCTGGCTTTACTCCTCTCGTCTGTCCAATGTTCTTCAAGCTTACAGAGACCAGTTTCCTGAAGTTTGGAAGGCTCTACTAGAGGGCGCGCTGTTGGATCCACCCAAACAAGATTACAAAGAGAACCATATCTTCGAAAAGAAGAACGCGTACGTAATTTTTCCACTTCTTGGCATTTAAACAATTCTGTTCTCGGCAGGTTATTAAATTAACTTGTCTAATTGTGCAATTATATCATTCCTTTGAAAACTTTAGAAGAGAAGAAGGGGGTCTTTATGTATTCCTTTTTGAATTTTACAACCGATACATCCAATCATTTAAACAGATGACTAATTAAAATCATAATTGTGGATGTATTTTGCAAATCTTCAGTAAACGTGTGCAGGAGTTGTCTCGTTTCGTGAAGGGCCAGGCTTCAGCCAGTGCTGCTAAGAAGGGTTGGGGTAGTGAGGCCATCAGTTCAGAAGGTTTCGCACAATTGGAACAGCTTTTAGCGACTCATAAATCCAGCCTAACCGAATCAAGAGGCTCTCTGGACTTGGAAACCGAAGTGGACCCTAAGAATCTTTTTATCGTAAGCTTCATTGAAAATATTGCATTTTTACTGTAACCAATAAGTTTGAGGTGTGCATTTAATTCCCTGTGATGTCCCTCCAGTGGCAACATAATTTCGGCCCGATAGAGCCAGATCCAAGCGTGACATGGAAACTCCTGGACCGTGTTGTCAAGGTCAATACAACTCACTTCGTTCCGATTGGCCTTCGCGGCACAGTGACCGGAATAGACGTCCAACAAATAGAAAAAGGTAGGAAGGACAATGCAGGCACTATTGGTGGCCGAGGAGGCTTGTTATTAACAACGGTGCGCTTTCTACCTAAAAGTGTGATTTTGTATGTCGGAAAACATTTTTATTATTGATTTCTGACAACTGTAATAATATTTATATACAATTAATTATTAGGACTTTAATATTACATTATTTATCCTGTTTGCATTTTCGTGTATAATAATTTAATTGAAATAAAGTATAGTTACTATAATTCGGTGCATATCTTTTCTAAAAGTTTCATAAATTAAGTAATTTAAAACAAGTAATAATAAAAATTTATCCGACCACGTGGAAGATTATTTTCTAATATGTTCATGATATTGTCATGAGTTACAGTGATCGGTCAATATTTTGATGCCTCAATTATCAAAATCGAACAACATATTTATTAAATGCGGTTTTCCTTAATCAGTTTCAATAATCCCAATTTTATAGATATCATAAGTTTAGCTTTTACTTAGAATATATACTTACATAAAATTGAAACTTTCTTTTAAATTATGACTTCCGATTCTTTTCAATTTTTTGTTTTCATTCAAAAAAGGACTATGTCATGGAAACTCAGATTTTCTCTATCACATCCTATTTTAATGCTATCGATCGACCATTTTCAAAGTTATTCACAGTAAAGTTACAACATTTTTAAAAAGGTCTAAAGAAAAAAAATGTTTCAATTGTGGTCATGTCACAATTACATGAACATCCCTTTCTGGAAAGTCTCTCATCATTCAAGCTCCAATCGTGTTTGAGTCCCAACAGCATTTTTACATTACTTTAATGTCCTGGTGAAACGGTTTTACCTTGCGCTTCGCTCATGTCCCGCAGGTCTTCTGGAAACTTGTCTAACTGACTGTTTAAATAGTGCACCTTGATGCTCATTATTCATCCAAATGCTTGAAAACTCAAGAGCAGTTTCTGCGCAATCTCTTGATTGTTTTCAGCTTTCCTGTTGCTAACGAAATTCTTCATCGCATCAAGAATGTATTCCACAAAGTGTGGATCTCTTCGGAGTATTCTTATCAAGTCAATCAATTTCAAACGCTCGGAGAAACATTTCCAGTTAGATTATATTTTCTTGCTTTACTCTTATAAAAGGATTTCTGGAAAATAATGATTAACTTTTTGTTTGGATTCTCATCTTTCAGTAGGTGATAATCTCGGGAATAAGTTGATTCGTCTTGAAGTTCTTTTTGATGAAGTCTTTAACGGAGGTTTGACGATCAGGTGAATTAATGGATAAAATCTATGTTTATTAATAATTGTAGTAAATGTATATTACTTAATAATCAACTATATTAAAACCTTAACATTTATAAAACTATCTGAGTGAAATGTTAATGATAACAAATCAAAAATGAAGTAGCTTTGACAACGTCTGATAATTTTGTTCCTTTTAGACAAGCAAGCCCACGTGAGGCAGTTCTCCCCACCCACACTTTGATCAACTTGAGTCATCATCACCGACTTGTCGAACGAAAATAACTTTCATTATATTATTTATTTATAGTTATGTATAATTTTAATTCTAATTTATTTATTTGCTTCTTTATATTGAGAAATACAACAAATATTTTTGAAATAATTCATTTTTTTATTGAGTCGACTCTCAAATTTTCACGATTCTATTGTTTTATTTAATAGATAGTTGAATTAACTTTGGAAGTTAAATAAAGTATTGATTTCACCATAATAATGCAAAATGACGAGCTATTTATACATAACATTCGTCGATAGTAGCTACAATATATTATTCTGTTAATTTTTGGAACAGTTGTTATAAGTGTTTTATTCAGGATGCCATGTGTAAAAATAGAATATACAATATTTCCTATAATGGGTTTATAAATTATTTTTAAAAGTCCATGACTAATTGAAAGCATAGTGGAGGCTAGAACTTCACTTATGCATAAAATTTAAACTTGTAAAAACACTGGCACTTTTAATTAATTTATAAATGCTGTTAATATTATTAGAAAGGAACGAAAAGACGGTTTTGTAGCAAAAATTCATTCCATTTTATTACACTTCTATGGAGTGAATCTCCGAAAATTTGTAAAATTAAAGTTTTTACTGCATCACGGGTTTTTCTTTCCTTTTTATTTTTATCATGTTGCAATGGGAGAACTTCTATTTTAAAGCAGTTAATATGCTTTAAAAAATTATTTAATTTATTTATAGTTATTAACTTATTTAGAACAGTGTCGATAATTGCATACAAATAATACAACTAATTGACCGTTATGCAAATATAATATTTGATTTACAATGTTAGAATAGATGTACCATATAATTATCAAACATACAAATATGTATTTAATTTTCTTTATAATTTTTAATAGATGTATGATAATATTTTGCAAAATTTGTTCAAGTTTAATCTAAATTCTCGGGGACAGACATTTCATTCATGAGTGTATAGTACAACTTGATGCTATATGGAAAGTAATTATAATAAAAAAATGAAAAGTTATGGAAATATGATCATATTTATAAAATATAGCAATACTAATTAATTCGTATTAATACTAATAATTTGTAATATATTTCATTAATTAATCTATCTATTAGTTAAGTGTTAATAATGTTGTTATTAAACTGAATTATCATGTATGCAACGTTTGTGTTACTACAACAGTGATCCAAAAAAGTTCCATTTTTCTAAAAGATCTAAGAATGAAATTTTAATAATAACACAAGTTTAGAATAATTAAAAAGAATACTATTTAGATTTACATTTATACTCAGAATGTTTCAAACAAGACGAGATAGGGGAAAAAGAAATTTGCATAAAGGCGTAATTAAACGAGACTAAAATGTCTTACAGGGTATAGTAGAAAGTTACGTTGAAAACGTGGGTAGCTACATTTAATTTTAAAGGGAGCCCTCTGGTGGTCATTGGTTAATTGGGACTTGCCGGTAAGGATCTAAGATGTCCGAGATTGTGTTTCTATTTGTCATTGATTTGTAAAAGTTATAACATATGTCTTCTCTTCTTGCCTTTAAATATTTTAGGCCTATAGGAAGAAATCGTCGCACATTTTCCTTTTTTGTAGATGGAATATTGATTTTTAACTTTACGAAATATTTTAGTTGATATTATCTTTATTTAAAAATTATTTTTTAATGACCCATTGGGGTGTTTCATTACTAAATAACAGTTTAATTATCCGATATCATTTTCCTTTTGCCTATTTGCTCAATTTACAAGTTGCACTTTCAAAGTCACTGATTTGCAAGCGCGAAATTTAATCATTTTTGTATGTAAGGGTCCAGTGTATTTAAAGGGACATTCTTTGTAAATCTTTTTTTGTAAAAATATATATTTCGAGCTTTATATACACATTATTATTATAGTTTAATTATTATATTCAAGAATTAACCACTAAATAGGTATATGGGTTTAGATTTGAAATATTTTATAGTTATATGATGACAGGATGATTGAAGGATAGTTGACAATAAGTATAGTATTAAAATTAATAAGCTGTAAACTGTTAAATAAACATTGTTTTAATGATTGTAATGATATTTCTATTTTATTTACCTTCGATTGCATTTAATTTTAAGTCAAAAATAATGTAATTTGTCCACAGAACGACAAGTTGCGGTTTTTAAAAGATTATATCATAGAAGTTGGGTAGCAACTCAAAGTTACCACCCTTAAGAAATTTTATAATTAAATTCTAATTAACTTGTTCCAATACAACATTAAAATCTAATAAAAGTTAATACGACGTTCTATAATTAAATTCTAATTAAACTTAATGATTTCTTACAATTTCCTTCTCATTAACTTATTGATATAAAATCTAAAATTTGATTATACCAGCTACATAATTATACTGCCATAAAAAATAAATAGCTTTTCGAAAATTATATATCATATATAATGTATTTTAGTAGAGTATAATGTACATATTATATAAATTATAATTTACTCCATTAGCCAATATAAAATAAATACTAATATTGTAAAATATATCCTAAACAAAAAATTATAATATATATATAATTAAATAATATATATAACTATATAATGTAATACATAAGATTATTGCGTACAAACTAAAAATTATACAAGTATAGACCAATAGATAAATTTATAATATAGATGTACAATATAACAATAATACGTATACATTAATTACAGATTATAAATATATAATAAAATGTATTAATAATAAAGTAGATCAATTATATATTTGTTAAATTATGAAGTACGATAATTGAAATTTTACTTGTTACAAAATCAGAGAGTTAATGTTGCCATAAAAATTTAATAAATTGGATGAATTGACATTTCACTTTTAAAGAATAATTGTATTTGGTTGTTGACAATTTAGACGTAGTAAGAATAAAAGATTAAATAAAAATGTTATGTTATGTTGAATGCTTTTCCTTCTTGAATTGTTTCTTTATAAACAGAATATCGAGATGGTTGTAGAATTTTTCCAAAAGAGTATAGAAACGTAATCTACAAATAAGTAAACAAATAATGTCTTCATTAACACATACGCATCAGTATAGGTATTTCTTATAAATTTGATGAAAGTAAATAAAAAGTTTGTTGATTTATAGTTGAGATGAGATGACATTTGAGATGACATTTTAATGACTTTTCAAATGAGATGGCATTTGAGATGACATTTTAATTAAGAGCAAATAACCACTTTTATTAAACTTGGAATGCAAAAATACAATTTGTATTACTTTTGTTAAAATATTTTTGAACTTTATTTTAAATGACTATCAATAATCTATTAATTTGTTTTAATTTAACAACAATAGATGTGAAGATTTTATTATTGGCATATACATACATATATTGTGTGAATATTGAGGGAAACACAGAGATCCTCAACAATTCTATTTATAGCGAGAGCACTCATTGGAGTTAGGTAGGCAATTTCATTATAATATCTGAACTAAATAAATGACACATAAAACATAACATATATAACATTCTGAATGAATAGATAATTCATAATAATCCAGTAACCTGTATTATATTATTTATCTTATAAATGCATCATATTCAGTTTATAGAAAACATTTTGTTTAAGTGAGCATAATTTCATAAATTAAATAAATACGTTTTTATCAAATGTTGCATTTCATTTATATTTACTGCATTTTTAAGTATTGCGCAATATAGAATATATAATTCTAATTTAATGTAATTTGTGAAATTATTTATAAAATATAACTCGCTAAAATTTAATAATCCATATTTTTTTCTCAATTTCGCTCTTTCCTTGTATCTGCAAGTATATATTTATATAAATATACTCGTAAACATAATTTATAAATTAATGTGGCATAAAAAATGTTTCCATTTTATCTAAGATAGTTTATATAATTATTTTTATCATTATAAGGAAAAAAAATTGATTTACATCAATTGACTTCAGGGAGCTTCAAGGTAGTTCAAAACCAATGCGCTTCTAGTGTTAAACTGCAGTAATTATAAACAGGAAAACATTTATATTCACTGAAATTGTAAAATACAACTATAAACTGGTTAATATAGTTTTATAGAATGAAAATGATGATTGTCAACAAATAAACCTCAATTGAACTAATATCTTTTTACCTAACTTATGGCATAATTAAATATTTAATATAGCAATTTATAAAGAATTAGGAAAATATTTCCAAAATTCATCAATTCGCATTTAATTCAATTAATCTTTGATTGAATGCTTTTGATAAAATTAATTAACTTCTCTGTGCCGAGAAAAGTTTTGCAAATATTTGTAATGCTTAGTTCTGAGTTAGTTACACCAACATTTCCGTTGATTTAGCTAAGTAGTAATTTTTATTTTTTTAATGATTTCCATAGCAAAACAGTCTTGAACGATAGACTCCCCTTTTTTCCGGTTGAACTAATTTTAATGGATAAAAATATTATATTAAGTGTAGGGAGATAAATTGTAAACCTCGAAATGATTGAGGAGTGATGATGAAATTACAATGTTAATCGTACAGTGTATACATGACTATCCTACATCGAAGGATGTGTCTAGTATAAAAACATGTTTTTATTGTCTGTCAGATAATATGAAGATAAATTTAGCTAAAGTTTGACTTATTAATACTAATTTATATCTGTCGAAACAATCTATATTAATTCTATACAGTGTTTTTATTTTACTTAATATACCAAACATAGTCAAAAAATATTATTATTTGTATGTGCCTGAAAATACAAAGTATTCAAGAAATTATGTGTCTTTAGATATTACCAGCTCCAAATTATTGATGATTGCATTTGTTGATTATTGTATTTTCTATATAATATTTGTTGTATTTATGAACGCTTGTAAGGAACCATATAAATATAGTTATATAATTGTTATTATTAGTATTAATATTAATACTTCCTAAATTAAAGTTAACATCCGCGTTGTAAGTCATGCGACCGGAATGCATTTCAAAACAACAATCTATATATAATTAATTAATTAATTATAATTCCTAGCATGTCTGAGTTAGAAGAGTGGGGCTATGTATCTAGAGGTTAACAGGATGGATTAGATTAGCAACAAAGATAAATATCATGACAGTTCTAAATTCAACTTTCGTTTTCAATATATTTAGCTATAGTTTGTCTTATTGAAACAGATCTAAATTTGCTTTATTATTCCCAAATATAAATCCATTGAAGATTGTTATTTTATTTATTATTGTGAACGTAACCTCAAAAGAATATGTCGCAATTTAAAATCAATAGTATGGTTACTGCATCAACAAATTTCGGCTGCAAAAATAATTGAAAACTTATTTGATTCCTTTAATAACCCAACTCTTCAATAAACAAAAAATTGCATTTCAATTCCAATCAATTAATTTCCTAAAATAATTTACATCGAATTACTTCGAAAAAAATCATTATTGGTATGAATAAATACGCTATATAAATACTGTATTTGCCAGTCCATTATTTCGTAAATGTAAATGTACTTTCCATGATCTGATATGGGATGTTATTATCAGTCCTATATCTATCCCTAACTGTCCATTTCTATGGAAATTAATTGAAAAGAATTGAAATACAATTTCTTTGTTTTTTGAAATAGCAAATTTTTTAGCAGAACAAATTAAAACAGTCAAATTAGTTTTCATTGACTTTTGCAGCCGAAATATATTGACGCAGTAACCCTATTATTGATTTTAAATTACGACATATTCTTTTGAGGTTACGTTCACAAATAAATAAAATAACAATCTTCAATGGATTTATATTTTAGGAATAATAAAGCAGATTTAAATCGGTGTCAATAAGACAATATATAGCTAAATTTATTCAAAACAGAACCTGAATTTAGAACTGTAATGATTTTTATCTTTGTTGCTAATCTAATTCATCCTGCTAACCTCAATATACACACACATGTTAGGAATTACAATTAATTAATTATATATAGATTGTTGTTTTGAATCACATTCCGGGTTGCATGACTTACAACGCGAATGTTAAATTTATTTGAGCAAGTATAACGAATATTTTATAGAAAAATACAATAATCAACAAATGCAATCATCAATCAGAGATCCTAAATTTAATGAAACAGATGACAAAGTTTTAAGAAACCACATAATATAGAGAGAACCAGAAGCTTCAGGAATAAGAGGGAACTATAATAAAATTGACGAATTCTTTAGTGTTTATGAGAGAAGCATTAACAATTTTCTCCAGATAATCTGGGGCAGGTAATATCTAAAGACATATTATTTTCTTGAATACTTTGTATTTTCAGGCACATACAAATAATAATATTTTTTTGTCTATCTTTGGTATAAAGTAAAATATTTATAACCGTATAAAATTAATATAATGAGCTGGGACAATTGTTTCGACAGATATAAATTTGTATCAATAAGTCAAACTTTAGCTAAATTTATCTTCATATTATCTGACAGACAATAAAAACATGTTTTTATACTAGACACATCCTTCGATGTAGGATAGTCATGTATAAACTGTACGATTAACATTGTAATTTCATCATCACTCCTCAATCATTTCGAGGTTTACAATGTATCTCCCTACACTTAATATTGTATTTTTATCCATTAAAATTAGTTCAACCAAAAAAAGGGGAGTCTATCGTTCAAGACTGTTTTGCTATGGAAAACATTAAAAAATAAATAAATTACTATTTAGCTAAATCAACGGAAATGTTGGTGTAACTAACTCAGAACTAAGCATTACAAATATTTGCAAAACATCTCTCGGCAGAGAAGTAAATTAATTTAATCCCTAATTCTAATCAATAATTAATTGAATTAAATGCAAATTTATTTATACATCATCCGTAAATCCGAACACGAATTTCCTGACAATTTAGATGGCATTCAATCATATCATTTAGTTCTGCATTTATCCAGTTCTATACAAATTGTTATATTAAATAATTAATTGTGCCACAAATTAGGTAAATTAGGTATAATTTGAGTTCAATGGTTGTTGCTTTGTTGGCAATCATCATTATCATTCTATAAAACTATATTAACCAGTTTATAGTTGTATTTTACAACTTCAGTGAATAGAAATGTTTTCCTGTTTATAATTACTGCAGTTTAACACTTGAAGCTCCCTGAAGTCAATTGATGTAAATCATATTTTTTTCGTTTCAGTGATAAAAATGATTGCATGAAATACATGAAAACATGAAGCTCCCTGAAGTCAATTGATGTAAATCATATTTTTTTCGTTTCAGTGATAAAAATGATTGCATGAAATACATGAAAACAGTATAAAAACCATCTTAGATAATATTGAACAATTTTTTATGCCACATAAATGTATAAATTATGTTTAAAAATAGATTAGTTTACAAGTATACATGCAGATACATCGAAAGAGCGAAATTATAAAACAATTATGGATTATTGAATTTTAGCGAGTTATATTTTATAAATAATTTGATAAATTACATTAGAATACAATATATTCTATATTATATTATGCGTAATACCTAAAAAATACATCAAATTACTTGTGTGATTCATAATTATATGTAAAAATCATGTAAATAAAAATTAAATGCAACATTTCATAATAACGTAATTATTCAATTTATGAAATTATGCTCAAACTAAATGTAATATATGCAAAGTTAATTAATGTTCCATTTATATGTTAACAAAGTATGAATTTTTAGGGTAGAATAATGAGTAAAATAATTAAAAAGCCAAGTCAAAGTTACATAATAAAACTGATTAAAAAGAAATAATTTAATTTTTGAGCATATAATGTATATTAATGAATATAAACTAATGAATGCAATTGATTAAATGAGTCCATATGTCAATTAATAGGATAAAATAATTTTGAACATCTCTATACAAAATAAATACTAATATAGTCAGTTAATTAAACAAAGTAACAAAACAGTTTTCTTTCTAATCAAAATATTTAATATTAAGAACAGTCTCGAAACAACGATAAATAAAATTAAAATATTTTCGAACGTTTGAAAGGTGTCACGAAGAACAAGTACAAAGTTATGCATGAGGTCCCTCTACGAACATAAAAAAATCAACAGGTTCAGAATTAATGTCAGGTTTGGCCAGATGATATTTCTTCT
>JAUZNC010005596.1:15817-35389 GCA_034780395.1 Vannuccia rotundouncinata | reverse complement strand
TATATAACCTCTTTTACCTACACACCAAATTTCAAGGTGATAGTCAAACTGTGGGATGAAATATCGGGCGCGGGCCGATTTGCCCCCCCCCCCCCCCGGTTTTTGAGTGCGTCTTTTAGCCCGGGTATGATAGGGTTATGGTATATATGTAAATACTTGTTTCATTATGTTACCACGATTATAGAGTTTCTGATGAAATTCGTTCGTTTATCTGTTTGATAATGGGGTCCTTTATCACTTTGGTGCCCCCCCCCCCTCCAGCCTTCGAGACGCTCTGAGGTGCCTGCGTTCCTATCTTTTTTCATAGCTATGATTTTAGTTAACATTATTGTACATTTTAAAATAATAATAAACATCCATAATAATTAAAATTCAATATGCTTTCTGATCTTGTGGAGACAGGGACCCCTTCCCTTTAAATCGATCTGACGAGTCATATAAAATAGAGTTCACGAAACTCCTCAAATTATGCAATAATTGTTGTTTCTTTATTTACATATTAAAATATTTATTTTCAATAAATAAAGAACATTTATAAAATTATATTATTTTTTGAACTGTTGATTTTTTTAATTTTGATAAATAAATAATTTTAAATTATAGAAAAGCAAATTTGGGTTGTTTAATGAATTATTTGTGTTAAAATGAACTAAACATTATATACATTTTGAGCGGTAATTTTTCGAGCAAAATTCAATTTTGAAATTTTGTCTTCAGCTCATTTTCATGTAAATATTTTTTCTAGTTAATAATATTTCTTTGCCATTTTTGCCTGTTTGTCCTGTTCACTTTTAGGTTATAATACCTGAAAAATACAATTCGGCTATTGTTTAGTTATGTTCATGTCTACTAACATTTAATGTGTATATAATTACAGATTTAAAATTATAATGTTTTGTTTTAAATTTAGTTTAGGATTTTATAAAATAGACTAGTTTAAAAAAATAAATTGCCTGAAATTGTGAAATTTACAAAATTTTGTAAGTGGTTCATATTTTTTCCCCTAATTATATATACATATACTATAGTATACACATGCATACTATAATATATATAATTAATAACTGCACCAGAAATTTTAATACAATAGCTGTATTTACTATTTATTAAATCAGGAATGAGAATCTTGAGGCTTTTTTTTTGCTAAGATTTGTACAAATTGACTTATATAGAATTTCCATTTAAATAAGAGAATTACAAATAATATAAATATATGTGACTCATTTTGTCAGTCAATAAAAGAATTTAAGCTGATAACTATTTTTATAATCATCAAAAATTAAAGGAAAAAAGTTAGATTTCAAAATAATAGCTAAAATATATATTTCAATTTTAGACTTATATTATTGGCCATTTCTGTAATTAAACTTAGCAATATAAACCAATTCAAAAGCAAGTTTTTTATTAATATTATCAGATTGTGTGTATTATTGTTATTTAATTGTTATACAGTTAAATTTATTATATTTTTGTTTAATTTGTTATTAAATTATAAATACAGCATATGTTTTATTACACTGTAATTTTATGCTAAGATAAAGCATTTTAAAGTTATAATCTGTTATATTATAAATCATATTTTTTTAATTTTAAAGAAATTATTTATTTAATACATTCAGGGTTCATACAAGTCCTTTAAAAACCCTAATCCTTTCCTTATGGGTATTTTAAATCAAATTTAGCCAAGTTTTTTTCAAAATTTGAATATGATTATATAAAACATTGCCTGTCGGTCACCCAGACTCATACTCCATAATTTACAATAGACTTTCCATAACACTTTAGCCATAAAAAGTTTCTCACAGATTGTTATTGAATTAACTTTTTTCTAATACTATTACAATTAAAGTACCTTTATAATTACAAAGTACAAATATAAAATAGTGCATACCTTTATAATTACAAAGTACTAATATGAAATAGTGCATACCTTTCTCAATACATTTGATGCCACATTATTATTATAACTTTTCATACAATAAAACATCCTAGTAAATGCAGTTTACTATTTTATATAATTATATTTCTATTACTAGTTTTTCTTTACTTTGTATATTCTCTGTACCAAGTTTATAAAATTAAAAAATAATTCTCACTTGTAATATTATTACAATTATTGATTATAAAAGTTTATAAAATATATATATTATATCATATAGAGACTTATCACTATTATCTCATAGGAAATAGTCCTTATGGACAGTTGTAAAAAAACTAAATTATAATCTTGTACCCATTGTTTGTTGTCTATGATTATTTATACAGTATTCATAAAAGTTATATAGGACAGACTTTGCAAGACTACTATATATACCAGCCAACCAAACTAATTTTTGCTGTTATATTATATGCACTGAACTAATCAAGGTGGAGGCTCATACAATTACATAATGTATCTGGGAGGGTAGTATAAATTAAAGAAAGGAATGAAAAGTTTGTGTAACATATATATATATATATATATAATTACATTTTATAATAATAAATGCAAAATAATTTCAAACAAATTTTATTATTATATTATTCAATAGTTATATAATTTTATAATCAGTAACATATCATGAGTATGGAATTATATGATGTTATGACAATCAATATTATTTTAGTAAATATACTTTGTAAGACAAATGTTCTAATTGGCAAAAAGTGGTCTGTATCATATCATAGCTGTATCATCTGTATCATATATATATTTATATATATAAATTCCACTTTCCTGAATACAGAATACAATCATTCAGAACCATATGTTGCAGCATGACAATACATTATATATACAAGAATCATTCAAAGCATGAAGACTGCCAATTTTATGAACTTGCTCTAATACCATAGAGAATAGAAGGGGTCATTTCTTTTCTCTAGGCATGTAATACTTTACAAAATAGGATAATAATCTAATCTTTATAAATACAATTAGATTATATACACAAATGAATAATAAGTCAGTTGATTAAAACCAACCAAAAGTATAATCAACATAGGAAAATTTAAATCAATATATGAGAACATTAGGATCACCCAGTAGAGCATAAATCAAATAAACCCGATATTAGAAAAATACACATTTTGACTAACCAATCAGAATAAAGTTGGCTTTTCACTCTCCATGTATATTCTGCAGTGTGACAGGTGGCCTCAACCAATAAGAACATTTTACCATTTGTCCAGCAAGTGTTTATAATGAGGAAAATATTGATTCCAGTAATATGTTGCATCTATCACATTATAAAGTCATGACCCAACTGTTAGGTGACCCATAAATAAAAACCTTAAATTTTTTTATTTTTCCAAGAAAACCCTTGAATTTCATCTTCTGCATTAAAATTCACTTTCTTAAGCATACATCAAAAAGAGTAGATTCAAAATCAATAGATATTTTGAAAGGAAAGGTTCTTCTCTCTGACTGTCAAATACCTAATGTATTTAAAAATAGGAACAAGGACTTTCATATTGACATTTGCAAAGAAAGTTATTCATAAATCAATGGTCAATCACTCTATGTAGCAGAATTTCCTGTTTGTCTTCGAAATTTTTTCTGAATGTTGCTGCTGATCAGTTTTCAAGTTTGCTGTTGTCAATAGAATAGGCTGGATGGGTGGATACAGCTGCTTGTGATAAAGCAACACAACAGTTCTAAAATTTCAGACAAGAAAATTAAAGAAAACTTTTTGAAAATCATTGAAAATTACCATTGAAAACACTTGAACTTTGAACTTTAGAAGCTGTACAAACCATGTCTATTTTTGTGGGAAATGTTTGAGTGATTGAAACTTGTAATATATTATAAACTCAGCACATCCCCGTTTTTGTTTGAGAAAAGTAATTAGATGACTGTGAATTGACTTTTTTAAAGAAGGAGTTTTACAAGTAATGAGAAAATTTACAAAATGGTAAAAAGGGATATTTAACTTATTATAACCCCTAAGTAATACATTAGGTATTATATGGTCAATGAATTAAATATAAAGTATTTAATTGTTATAATTTTGTTTGCATAGTAACAGTTTTATGTAAAATATCTACTGTTCAAAATATTTGTTTTGATCAGCTACATTCTTTTAAATAAATACTACTAATAAAACATCTATAAATTAATGTGTTAATTTTTTGATTAATTATGTTGTTAATATACCAATAAATAATAATTAAGCAATTCAAATTTTTTTTATTAAAGTATTAATGAAATCATTATTAAAACTAATTTTAAACAATATTAATAACAATTAAAAATTTCCCTGTTATTTATATAGGATGTTTTTTGTTAATTTAGTATTGTTTTTATGGTAAGTATAAGTATTCAAAGATTTCATTTTAGTAAGAATTGTCATAAATGTTAAATTGTTATTATTTTTAAACTGTTCTTATTGATATTTAATTATTTTCAACAGTTTTAAATTTTGCTTTTAAAATTTTCCAATAAGAGACTTAATATTTTTAATGTAAATTTTGGTATGTTAGTATTCATTATTGTAACCAGTGGTTATGTTTATTTGTAATTATATTTTGCCGATATTTTTAAGTCTTAACAGTCTTTTTATTTTAAAATTATATTTCTGTATTATATAATTCTACAAATAAGTGAGGAATGTTTGCTCAATGTTTGCTTAATTTGTATTGTAGTATAGAGTTCATCCATTGTTTCTTTAGTGTTATAACTTTTGTTTTCTTCTGAACTAGTACATAATATCACTAACTTACTGTACATTTTCTATAGCTATTCTGAAACATTTAAAATGTAAATGTGATAATAATTGATTTAATTAATTACTAATTACTTATTGGAAACAAACTCCGATTTAAATTAATCAATTTTTTTGATAAGTAATTATCAATTCTATATATCAATTTTTTGTTCTATTTTCAGATTTAGATTGATAATGACATAATGAAGAGAAATATTTTGTGTTTTGTTGGTGTTTTCTTGACAGTGTGGATAATAAACCAAAAAGGTAATGCATTTTCGATTTGAAATATTATTATTTTTATGAAAAAAAATTATTTCAGAACTAATAATAATTGTCTTGACTAATATTAATTATCTAAAATATATATTTCTTCTCTTAGTTTTGAGAAAATTCTGATTAATTTTATTTTACAGTTTTAAAATAACACTATCATTGAAAAGTATTATTAATTTTTTTTTAGAATTGTAAAATATTGAAATTTGAATCAGCTTTTAATCTTCATGCTTACAATTAAAGAAAAATATAATTCTATCGAAAGACATAATATGAACATATCTCTAAAGTGGAAGAATTTTAAAGAATCATGACATATATTTCACCAATATTTTCGGATTTTTGAATTTTTCAAAAGTAACGATTTGAAAATTTTAATTTGACTTGTATTGCGTGTGAAAAGTTAAATAAATTTTTATTCTCTGTGAGAAAATAATGTCGCTTGGTTGTGGGCAGGTCCATATTTCTTCTAATTAAGATACTTATTTCACATCGTGTAAATGATCAAAAGATCACGTTCATACTGCCCACCAGACACTCCTTGGATAGTGAATTTTCATGTCTAATTTCCTCTTGGCAACTGTAAGCGACGTCGAAGTCAAATGAATAACCGTCCTCATACACACGACTGTGGCTAATATACTTCTTGGAGAACAGGAAGGGGCTAATAGAGCTTCTTGTACGGCGCTGCAGTGTCAATGCAGAAGCGAGTGTCGAACCTCCAATTTTTTACGACACAACATTTTTTGTATCGTCTTCGTTCCATCTTGAAGACGACGCAAGGTGGAGAAAGGAAGCAACCGATACATATCGGACTGACTTGTTCCCGTTCCCTTGTCTAAAACTTAGACTCAAAGACATCCTCTGTACGCTGTCAGCTTGCCTGCTAGGAATTTGTGTGTGCATGGAGTGGAGTCTTTCAGATTATGATATCATCTTTAACTTTGATAATGGGATTTTCTTCTCTCCCTCTCTCTCTCCTGTATCTTCTGCTGTCTCTAATGGATCTATGCATTGAAAAAAGCCGTTTGATTCTCGAGTCATATATGATGTATAAATAACTGTCAGTGTGTTTGCAACAACAATATTTCGTTGGATTTCTGTTAAATTAGATAATATGTTGATATTTTACTTAGTAAGTATTTTTGATGAACTTTTATTAAACTAATATATTCTTGAAGAAATAATTTTTAACCTTTTGTTTTTGAGAAAACTATGAATAGTTTATTATTTTTATTATGATTTGTTTTAGAAAGATAGGTTAAATTAATTCTTTAATAATTATTTTATTTAATCTATAATTATTAATAAACTAAAGCCAATACAGAGCTACTTGGGATTTGACTAAACCACTCATCAAAATATTTTTATTCATTTTGAAATTAGATTTTTTCAATTTTATTGTTTAATTTCCTCAATAGATATCTAAATAGTTTACTTATACTTTCCACTTATTTGCTATTTTTGTTTATTTTTAGAAACTTTCTTTATAATAACCATAAAAACGAAAAACTCTGAAAAAGACTTAAAACTGATAATTCAATTGATGGGCTTTTCAAAAGAAAACAATACAATTCTTGCAGAGCTTTTTAAAAAAAGTCTTTTTGAATTTTTCAATAAGATAAAGAACTGTAAGATTAAATATTTCAACATGTAATTTCTTGCCTTCCTGTGATGCAGGACATTGTAGGAACTTCTCTCCACTAGTGAAGATTACTCGTGTCGGAAAGGACGCCCTTCTAGAATGCATTCTCTCCTACCCGAGTGGTGCCACATCAGTCAACGTCCAGTGGAGGAAGTCTGGATTGAAAGACCCGGCTCTCACCCAGTACGAGCATCATGTTGTTGTCCACCGAGAGTTCGCAGGTCAGTTGCTTTACTTTGATTGTATTGAAAGGATCGATATATTCAATGAAACTAGAAAATATTTTGCCAAAAAATATTTAATTATTACTTAAAATTTTGGTTTAAATATTGATGTTATGTCGATTTGAAGATTTACTCTTTTGAAATATGCTATATCTCCTATTTAGATTTATTTATCCTTATACAATTAAGTTTGTTCTATTATTTTCAGTGAATTAAAATAAGAATCTAATATTATCTAAAAAAAATACAACCTCGGAAAAGTGAATTGTAGTTTTCAAACCTTTGCATTTAATCATCTATTGCTTGATACTTTTTAAACAAGAGATATTCTTAATAAAATCGATTATCTACCTTGATACAGCCTTTATCCCTTTAAGTTATGTTACAATTTAGCAGTAGACTCTTATTGTTTTGAATCTTGTTCGAACGGCGGCTTGCTGAAACGAATTTCCGGTATTAGCTAACTGATCTCTCGACTCGGTAGCAGTTTCACTTGAACGCCTCAGCGCTTAATTGACTCCATTAATCACACAAACCTTATATAGTATTCCAAAGAATAGTAAAGTTATCATACATACACTATTCGCTCGATATACTTTAAAACCAATGTTGTGTTTCAGTTTTGGGGCCTTAATTATTATTCATTCTTGGATCCAGCAATTTATTGTCTTGTATATTAACGAAGCTATGTGTTTTTATAAATCACTCATTAATCGCTATACGTAGATCCTCACTGTTATTTCAATATTTTTGAGCTTTTAGATTTATATAAAAAATGTCACAAACTATTTTCTTATAGGTAATATTGGGAATCCACATAAATTAGTAATCTCTTTTAATCAGATTGTGTGACGGAAGGTTCAAGGGAATAAATCTCTTATCCTATTGATATAGTTTCTGCTCCGATATTTTATAAGTTTCTTAATCTGGCTATTATATAAAAGTTATTTTTTAGCCACAGTCCTTAATTTTCATTCACAAAAATCTAACATAGTCCACTTAAAATATACGTCATTTATATTTTATTAATTCTGAATTATTGTAGTTAAAACTTATTTTAAATGTTATTCTTCATTTCTCAGACACTATAGTTTATTATCTGAGAATAAATCAATAAGATATAATAATATTTATGTCAAATATGGCATGATTATCAAGATTATAACTATATTATGTTACTAAAAGAATGCAAGATGCGTAGGAATTTTTCTTATAAAAAAACTTGTTTAGCGATATTTATGATTCTATAGCAGACAAAAAGGTAATTGGTGGATTCGACACAAAAGTATTTAGTTATACTGGTCGAAATCTATTAATTAGTGAATATTATTAGAACTCTTATCAGAGCCAAGTTAAAACATTGTCAAACAGTAACACATATTTTGCAATAGACAATATTTTAACTCCAAATTAGTACAAGTTTGTTCATTGTTTATTATTTCAAATTGTTGAAAATATTTTCACAGAAGTCAAAATTAAAAAAAATTAAATAATTGATTAAGAAATAAAGAATATATTTGAAATAAATAGTTCAATATTCTTATAATAGTCACATAATTTTGTTCAGCTAATAATTAATAAAAGTAATCTTAGTCTATTTTTAAACAATCTAGTGTAAAATTAACATCAAATAAATATACATTGGAAGCTCTTCTTTATCTGAACCAGGTCGACTGACGATTCGGAGTGGAGCTACCCTGGAGCTCATCAATATTCAACGTAAGGACCACGGTCTCTATACGTGCGAGGTCGCTTTCAATTATGCCCATGGATTTGGCAATGTCAGCTGGACGAACGTGTCCGTAATCTATCTTGTCGTAAATGGTAGGCTGGTGTTTAAAGATGGCCGTCTTTATTATTCTAAATAACACATACTTACATATTTTTATTCTCCAAAGGTCAATAAACGAATCTGTCTCAATTTTGTAAATATGATCTGGGTATCTGATTTAGGATTAACTGTTTTTTAAAATGATTAATTTAGTCGTATAAATCTCACCAAATGAAATAGTTGAACAAGAAGACAAGCATGTCACGATATTGCCTCGTCATCTTTGAAATCCGATCCCATTTGATGAGATTCGGTTGGGCTTTCTTAATTTTGAGACAGACTTACTACAAGACTATTTTACAGCCTTTTGTGGAAAAACCTATGAGATCTCTAAGAAGAGATCAAAGTGATATTTTAGTTATTTAATCTAGGATAATTGATTATTTCCAAGGAATCAATTCTATTTTTTCATGATTAATTTCAGTTTCATATGGAATATCTTTACACTCTTAATTCGACTGTGAAAATTGTCAATCTTTGTTTACGGTTAACTATTTTATTTAAATATAAATATTGGTTGATGGTTTTCCAAACGGTAATCTTTTCATATTGATGAAAATATATATAATATGTGTGTAACCTTTTTCGGTAAATCTTTATTTTTTATACATTTATGAATTTAATCAATCAAATTGTATTTAAAATAAGTAAAATAGCTCGTTCGAATCCTTTATATAAATAGTAAAATAATGAGTTCTTTAATACCAGCAAAAATAAATACAATTATTGATAAGCAGTATCCAATGACAAATGTGAAATCAATTAAAATAAAATTTAAAATTTTGGTAAGTTGTCCAAGAAATCAATATTATTAGAAAAATAAAATTTTGTTAAACGCGATTAATTTATCAATAGGATTATTAACGCATTAACAAAGGCATCAAATTTTAGGATGAAAAATGATTATTATAAATCGCAGGAATTTATATGCATTTATATTTCTGCATGTCACTATAACATTTATTCTAAATATTTGTAATTATTGTAATATTAATTCGTTATCGTATTCAAAAACTTTTGAAATCTGTTAATTTCGATATTTATCCGTTTTAAATGAAACATTAATTATTAGTTAATTACATGAATATTATTTCGTTTAGTATAAAACAATTAGGTTTAACAATTCAAATGACTCTCTTTTATATGGAATTCAAGAAATTAATATTATATATTTAACCATTAAAATTACTAATTTTGATCTTTTCCATAAAAGAGTTATAAATGGGTCCACTTCTGACATTCATCAATCTTTATTTCCTCTTTTTTGTTAGGCCATTGCTACCCATAGTCTCGTGTGATGACATTTATTTAACTCAATAATCATAATTGTTATTAATGTCTGAGTATTGTGTATTCCTACAATAAGCAATTTAGTAACATTGACGTTTGCAGTGAGTATATGTTGGACATTTGCGGGCAAATAAGTCGCGTCAATCATTTATATATAGGAAATTTTCGCTTCGATTAATTTCTGACAAACATAGGCAATCACATAATTTCATTTGAGTTATTTTGATTTAAAAGATATATATATAAAATATTATTATAGTTTAGCTTGTTTTTATAGACAATATATTACTTTCAATGGTTTTCAAAATATTTTTATTTTAGAACATTTTAGAACTAACTTTCAAACTCAAATTTCTTTTTCATTCAGCATATGTATAGTATCTTATTTCAGTAATTGTGTTGCAAAATTTCACATTGAATTACATGAATATGTAGTTAAAACGTGATAAGTTTGCAAAAATGAAGTTTTCTTGTATATTGTGTTAATTATATGTTATCAGTTATTTGTTATGGCGTGTGCAATATCGCTGTATATTAATCCCCAGTCGTCTTGTCTCTCAGGTTATATAGCTCGTTGTTCTAGCTACATGAAAATGAGATAATATCCCCATCAATTGTTCTTTTAATTACAATTCTTCTCTCCTATTATCCAAACCATCCTCAGTGACCTAGTATTTCCTTTCTTATCTATAAGATGATTATTAGAACTTATTTACTAATATGCTAACTCAATTATTCACACTATTTCTCCTCACGACAGTCCCAGAAGAATCGGCAGTTAGCAGACTATATACTTTCCTCTTAATTTATTCATTTTATAGTTTATAAAATTGCGTGCAACTCACACATCTGCAGCACTACAGGGCTATAATTATATCTGTTAATTAAACTGTTATATAGACAAGTTTCTTGATACCGCTACACTATAGACTTCAGATTGTCTCCTATATGTTTTCTTCTTTGATGTATAATAATTTCATTAGTATTTGTGTTATGGCTGGAATGGAAAATATGATTTTGATGGTTTGTTTCTGTATATATGTTTGTGGTGGTTGTAAATCAGATAAAATACCGGATGCGAGTTTGTTTATTTAATATCAATTACAAAATCTTTTTTTTCATAAATCTTTTATCAAAAATATAGCGTATTCAATTATAAAATATAAGTATATAA
The DNA here is from genome assembly GCA_034780395.1 of Vannuccia rotundouncinata. Lineage (NCBI taxonomy): Eukaryota > Metazoa > Platyhelminthes > Proseriata > Coelogynoporidae > Vannuccia > Vannuccia rotundouncinata. The sequence goes on along the minus strand of JAUZNC010005596.1, from coordinate 24,264 downwards.
TAAATACAATGGTGTAATAAAAATAAAGACTATTGTACAAAATATGCGTTTTCATTTCAACTGCATGTGAAAATATTAATTGTTTGTGAGAAATGATCTGTTCAAAGCCCGTTAATAATACTTTTAATTTCCAGTTGATTGTATTTGTGTATTCAATTGATTTACTTCAAAATATACATATTAACAACTTTCTTGTGTAAATTATGAACCCACATCACTTCAAAGAAAACTATTGATTTAATATATTTTTTAGAATTGAATATAAACTGTAAGACTGTATAAGCTTTTATTTAATTAAAAATACAACTTTCTCATTTTTATCAAATATTTTTCCATAGAAAAGCTTCGACTTATTTAGTATTTCCGTTTGGAAAGGTTTGTTAATATTATTTTATTCAGTATATTGAGGTATGTTTTTTACAAAAGCACTATCACTTAGTTTTTTGATATAGATATACGAAATATGTCTATGAGACCATAAAATTAATACAATATATTTTAAATAATAATTAATAATTAATAAATAATAATAAGTAATATTTTAAAACATATTCACTTATTACAAGCTTATCTGCAAAATGTTACTATTAGTATTGTCTTCTATTAGTTGAACTTATTCTGTTACATGAATATTTTTAATATATTTCTATAAATCAAATCAAACATGAAAGTTGAGATTATTCATTGTTAACTCTATTTTCTATTTTATTGTAAAAAAAGTTCTTCTCTGGTCAGTCAGTAAGTCAAGTGTGTGTAGTAACCCTGCCAATATAATATAGACAACCGAGTATCTTTGAATATAAAATCTATAGCAAAAAGAAATCATCATGAGCGAGAACAAACTAGAATTCCCATCGGGAAAGTGTAAACACTGAACTGAAGACACGAGGAGATTGTGATTGCATCTTGGCTTTTGAGTTGGTGCATTCGGATCTCATTTGTCTTTAAGTTGGGTCAATTAGTCACTGGACCACCGACTCAACGATGAAGCCATGAGATTACACAGGGTCAGCTCAAACCATCGATAATGATTTCTTTCTTCTCTGTTTGCCGATAGTGGAAGCCAGTTACAAATGAGGTTTTGCTCTGTCTGTGTGTGGTGAGGTTCTTCGACGATATAGGTCCCAGAAGAGTTGAAACACAATCAATCGGTGTGTTTGCTTTTGTTGCGAAGCGAATGATGCGATTAGCAGGTTTATTGCATAACTAGATGTAGCATACAGTTGGATTTGATAAAAGTTATTCTGTTCTCTTGTTTGTACGTATGTTGAAAAAGTTACATTTCGTATTAATATTGAGAATAAAAGCGAAAAATCTACTTTTTACATTTCAAGGTAATATTTATTTATTCTTTGTAAATTTTCTACTTTATAAAGTTTTGAGATCATGACCCTGGCTAGTTCAATAAAACTATTCCATATCTGGCACAGAACCACCTGTCATCGTGAACCACTCGCCGCGCAAGTTAGTCCTCGAACCTGGAGAAAGTGTCTCCCTGTTCTGTGAGGCCAGAGGTAATCCCACCCCCCAGCTGCGCTGGTTCCTATCGGATGCTCTCCTCCCCCGTCACTGGGATCGGGCGGCAGATCTGGGACGCGTGGTTCTGGCACCGAAGGGACGACTTCTCATTAGACGATTGAATCATGGCGATGCGGGAGTGTACACCTGTCAGGCCAAGAACGACGAAGGCATAGCAGAGGCCAAGATCACGCTTATTGTCAGAGGTGGATATCTTGACATTCTCTATTCAACTTTTATGGCAATTATTATTGTTCAGAGGGAGTCTTTGATATTTTAATTATCAAATTTTCTTGTGTATATTATTAGAACATTTTCTATATATTCACCAACATAAGTCTATTTGGTACGCATTCTTTTATTACCTTTTTTTTACTTGATTGTATTTTGGGAGTTTAAGTTAAAATATGCTGATAACCAGACCTGTGATGCCAGATAATGTTAAAGATCAGCTTGGTAACTTTGTCAAGTCAATAATATTACCAACTTATATCTTCCAAAAACCGGAAAAGTGGTTTCGCAGGTCCATTTTTATTGAGCTCCTGGTCAAAAATCAATAATTTCATATTATATATTTGAAGAAAACAATTTAGCTGGCTTTTAACAGTCAAAGAAGGATGTCCAATCCAGCGACATTCAGTCAATCTCGTCTACACTATAATAGACCAAATGAATCATATCAAGTCTCCTAATATTTCATTCTAACATTTTTGTTGTCAGTTCTATGAGAGATCGCCGAAAAGGTGCCCCTTTTTCTTTTCTTTTCTGTTCACATGGATTTGTAAGCTGATACAATAGTTAAAATATTCACTAATTAATTTCAAAAGATAAATATATTTATTTATATAATATTGTCAATCGGGTGTAAAATATTATAAAGGTATAGATATTGTTTTTCATATCGATAATATTATATATTTTAACGAACCTGCAATACAGGCAGTGAGTACATAAAAATATCGCTTATTTAATATACAATTTGTTCCTAACAGAAATAAATTGGAAACCATGTAGAGTGCATAACCCCCTTCCTCCTCCCCCCCCCCCTTCTCAAATTTCTGGATCAATCACTGATATGAAAATGATTTGCCTTAACAAAAATTTGGATTAGTGATGCCAGAAGATCCAAATGTCTAAAAGTAAACTTTACATTTCTGAGATAACTATTCAAATATTATCTAACTTCTGTCAATTTCCAAGTAAATGCAATGCACGAAATTGCTTCTCATACATTGATAAAAATGTTCCTATATTTGGGAAATATCAATTCGTGGTTTATGATGTTCTTGTTGTACATGTACAGGTGGGGTCTACATCACAAAACGTCCCATGAACAAAACTGCTGTGGAGGCTGGACAGTGGCAGTTTGCTTGTCAGGCGAGCGGTCAGCCCAGTAATATCACTTACTTGTGGTGAGTTCTCACTATTTATTAAGAAATAAAAGTACTTTTATCCTCGAAATGATAAGGGTCTTCTATTTTGGGCTGTCCCATACATAATCTATATTTCAATTCTATATTATTCTAATTTTGTCTGACACATTTAATGTGACGTCTTATATGACATCATAACTTTAATATTACTAAAGAATTACTTAATATAAATAAAGATGTATGTGTTTTATCCCCAATTCAAATTAGAGTGCGGGTCACAGATTAGACCACTTTCCTTCCAATTTAACTTATTTAATTTATCACTGCTGACATTTGCTTTACCGAAGTGTCTAGTTTGGCAGACTTGATTTATTTAAATATTATTTCAGACATCGCGTTTATTGTGTGAGTAATGTCTAGAAAGGTTTTGTTTAATAGAGAATAATATTCCTTAGAGAATCTTTTTAAAATTCTTACAACTACGATAAATTAGTTTAAAATATTTCTTATGGGTTCCTTTACAATGTTTTTCTTGGGTAAAGGATTCTTTTATTTTCAAAATATTATTATTCTGTCTTAATTAGTGTAAGATAATTATTGTTATTTTGTCTTGTGGACTTCAAGAACAAACAATACGGAAAATAAGGAAGTCGAGTAAACTATATCGTGTATTTTAGTTTCAATCAATTTTTTTACAAATCCAACCTGGTTTTACTTTTATACCTATTAAATATTTCCGGAGGTAATTTGCTCGCTAATTAATCGCCTCCAGAGCACTTGTAGTCCAACTGTCCAGTTATGTGTCTATGCTATGCATACCTGTTTGTCATGGGTATTAAATACTATCACATGACTTAGACAGGGTCCAGTGTTTATATTTTCTCATAAGTTAAATATGTACATTGTTTTATGGGGGGTTGTGTTAAAAGCTAAACAGTTTCTAATGTTGTCGTTGTTTTATTGATTACTATTATTACCAAAAGATGTTGATACTTTAGCTTTATTTTCTGTGTTAATTGAAATGTGGGTTTTTTGCTTCTGGCTATATATATTTCTTATTAAATTATCCACTTTGTAATATAATCGATTTCATAATAAACAGAGGCAATTGCTGAATTAGTCATTAAAACATTGTGAGAACTTTTAGGGGTTCTGAGTATTTCTCTAAAAATATGAAGCACACAAATATAATATATATGTTTATATTATATTCATCGTAATTAGTTTATGAATAAATATATTATTTAAATGTTGCTAAATTTATCGGAAAGAATTTGGCCTCTCAACCAAAGTCAGGGGTATTTTCAATTTCAGAATCTCAGAAATAACACAAAATTTAGTGATAAGAAGAAAGGTATAGTTACTACACTTAGTGTAATGAACGAAGGCATGACGGGGGTTTCTTATATATTTACATCCAAACTTTATGTTCCAGTCTTTGCCCCCAATGATATATTATCTTCGCGAGCTCTAAATTCTTAAAAATTTCTCGCGAGACAAACTTTTATTTCCCTTTCTTTCAAATTGGATGTATCCCTCTCTTGTCTCTTAATTTAATTAACAACAGCCCCGAATAAAAAGTCAAATTTAGAACTCCGAACACTGCGCATAAACATAAACCAATTAAACAAAGTCTATCAACTTAAATATTGATTTCAAATCTTTCGGCGGTTGGGCTTGATAAAGTCAAGCTAAATTCTCCGTATATATAGCATAAAGTTGGCACATTTTCGGACAAGTTTCTAGAGGTAACAAATTCCCAGTTGCCATACTCACTTTAATTCGCTTATAGCAACTGTTAATGTCAGCTTCCGTTATTTATTGGAACTTAGCCATTATTCAAAATTGGGTTTCGTCTTTTACCTCTTTCTATATTACTGCCTATTTTCCCCACAATAATAACGAAGGCCAATTTCACATTGTAATATCGCGTGTTTGAAGCGATAGGTTTCAGAGCAGAGCTTAGGGCGACTTACGCTCTCGGTTATAGAGGAAGAGTATTAAAGTATTTGAGAGGTATTTTCTGCTCCACTGACCCTGGAAGAGATCCCGGTTCCTCTGACATCGTTTATCGTGTTGTACTACTACCTTGAGATACATCCTGCTACATACTATAGATAATGGAGGATATTCTGGGTAGGTAGGCCACATAGTGAGACTCTTACTTCATTCCTAATGATGTTCTCGGCTGCAGTAATGGCCTGCCGAGTTTGGAGGAAGGTTCAAGCAGCATTGTCGTGTAGACAGACTATCTATAGATGTTACAACACCAGTTGTGGATTCGAGTGGTTTTTTCATTTCCATAGCGGTGCTTTCTTTCACCGGGTATTTCATGTGTAACTGATGCCGTTCTTGGTGACGATAGTCATTGATTTTGTTAGTTATAGCACTTCATAAACGATATCACAACTGCTCTGCAAGGTCCCTCTACAGTAAGTTCTGAGATCACGAAGGCATTGAAATGAGACACTTAATAGATATAATAATACATTATATAGTCGAGGACAAGTGAAGTCTAATCAATTTGATAAATCCGTGTGCTAAAATTATATTTAACAACAATTAATATTAGATTAGATTAGATTTAACTTTCCTTTTTTATATTCTTTAATTTTTCGGAATATCTATAAATTTACCATTTTGTTAGATCCAATCTAGCTTTAAAATAATATAGATCACCAATCTATAAGGTTGTTTTGCAGTTTGTCGTATATCTTTGAAAGGAAATGATCATTATCAAAAATCTGGTACTGTTTGAACTAATTATATTCGAATTGTTTTATATATTTCTTATTATATGTTATCATTTTTTTGGTATTCTCAAATGAGTAAAATAATGAACCCAGATTCAGAAATACCCACTATTAGCAAAAATCGAATAATTATATTCAATTTAAATAGTTGAGCAGTATGTTTGAGGAAATAGGTTTCCTGTGTATATTGTCATTGGAAATGGTGTAGCTGATTGAGTTTAATGGATGTATAAATCCTTAACACCTCCACGATATAATAATGCCCTATAAAGTTATGCTAATTTATGTTAAAATATGTATCTACTTAATTGACTGTGCTTCTTGTTATTGCCTCTGATCGAAAAAACTTTGCTGATAGGAAATACAGCGTAATTATCGCCACCTAAATAATACTTTTAGACGTTTGTTTGGACTATATTGATTGTTCGGATAATATTTTTTAATTCAATTTTATAAAATACAAAAAGAATATTTCTGCTTGTATGTTTCTCTGTGCGAGTGGGTTCGAACCCCGGTTCGGACCAAAATTTACTTACACCGTCCCTGGCTGACAGCTGTGTCAGTCGTTTGCTGCGACCCGAAAGGGTTCGTGTTGTATGCTTCTTGTAATCTTTGTCCGTCTGTCACTCAGAAAATATAGCTTATAAAAAAACAGAAACAGTATCCAACCAAATTGTTCACCTTGTTAACGCACAGGCTCAAAGACGGTCGGGACCTGGTTCTCTATCCCTCCCTGGCCTCACGCTATTCCATCGAGCGAGACGGGAGTTTGCGGTTGACAGCCCTACAGCGCGGAGATAGTGGATGGTATGTCTGCATCCCCTCCAATGGACTCGCCAGTGACAACAAAAACGGCTCATACGGTCTCTCCCCTTCCTCCGTGAACTCCAGTGCGAGCATGGAAGGTCTTATTGAAGCGGCCATGCAGAGAGTCAAAGCCGACGTGTACGCCAAGGCACATCTGACCGTTCTCTGTAGGTGGTTAGTTTTTGTGTCATTTTAACACATTCACCGGGAAAATGCGTAGATATTGTAATAAATTTGAAAATAGAATAAAATGTAAATCAGAAATTATTTAATAGACAACAATTATTGTAGAAAAACAGTATCTTAAGTCACATAACAAACAAATTTAACAGTAACTACTCTGCTAATTTTATTGTAATAAAAAGAAAATAATTTAATTCTAAAAATCAATAGCTTGTAACTATATTTAGTTATTTTAATGTTTCCTTTTAGTTATACTACAGAGAATTACAGTTTTTAAAAGATTTACTAAAATAAAGATTGTTTAATTATATACACATGATTCTAATTATCAAATATTTATTTTATTTGTTTTTATATAAATTCTACTGTTGTCATTCTGTCATTTACACACTTTTCCATCAACAAAGCAAAAATGGTGAAATCAATAGTGTCAGAATGCGACACTTTCAGTTGTGAAACACTGATTTTAACAGTTGTATGCTGCTAACTTGTTGATATTAGTTTTTTATTATTACCGGTCACATCCCTTGGGCTCTTCTACCGCCACCGCCTCTTATGCTCTTTCGTCCAACTATTTCCAATAATTGTCAGTGAGACTTGGGTAATTGCCGAGCAAGTCATTAGGGAACAGTCAGGAGTAATTCTTCTAGTGTATTCACCACCGGCTTGAGTTTCTTCGATGAAGATGTAGTCCAATTATTGTCAGATTTCACCAATTTGAATGCGAGTCAATTGATGGGCCAAATGTACTCAACAATTGGAGGATTGACTTACGTCATGCTTTCACAAATTTGTTTAGTTAATATATTATTAGAATTGAAGTCAGCAATCATTTTATAAGTTTCGTTGCCTGATAAAACTAATCTTTTGAAATTTCGATTGTAATTATTTAATGCATCATATTTCCATCGAACAATTTTGACAGACAAGCCGCTAGCTTCAGCCCCACGGGACCCCGTATACTTGGGTCTTGGACGACCAGGTGAACTGCCCTGCCCCTTGTCATCTAGCCCACCTGTCCGCATTGTTCAGTGGAAGAAGGAGGGCTCCTTCAAACTGATTCGACTCCATACAACCGCAAAACTTCAGATCAAAGAAGATTTGGTGAGGACCTCTTTCACCAAACATGTATTACATTTTGATTATTGTCATGTATAACGGCATATAACGGCATTTACTTCTCGTTACATATAACGTCATTTGCTTCTCATTATAGATAACGGCATTTGCTTCTCATTATATATAACGGCATTTGCTTCTCATTATATATAACGGCATTTGCTTCTCTTTGTGTATAACGGCATTTGCTTCTCATTATATATAACGGCATTTGCTTCTCGTTATATATATCGACATTTGCTTCTATTTGTGTATAACGGCATTTGCTTCTCGTTATATATAACGGCATTTTGCTTCTCGTTATATATAACGGCATTTGCTTCTCTTTGTGTATAGCGGCATTTGCTTCTCGTTATGTATAACGGCATTTGCTTCTCGTTATATATAACGGCATTTGCTTCTCTTTATGTATAGCGGCATTTGCTTCTCTTTATGTATAACGGCATTTGCTTCTCGTTATGTATAACGTCATTTGCTACTCGTTATATATAACGGCATTTGCTACTCTTTGTGTATAACGGCATTTGCTTCTCGTTATATATAACGGCATTTGCTACTCTTTGTGTATAACGGCATTTGCTTCTCGTTATATATAACGACATTTGCTTCTCGTTATATATAACGGCATTTGCTTCTCGTTATGTATAACGTCATTTGCTACTCGTTATATATAACGGCATTTGCTACTCTTTGT
>JAUZNC010005596.1:0-15717 GCA_034780395.1 Vannuccia rotundouncinata | reverse complement strand
CTCTTTGTGTATAACGGCATTTGCTTCTCGTTATATATAACGACATTTGCTTCTCGTTATATATAACGGCATTTGCTACTCTTTGTATATAACGGCATTTGCTTCTCTTTATGTATAACGGCATTTGCTTCTGGTTATGTATAACGTCATTTGCTACTCGTTATATATAACGGCATTTGCTACTCTTTCTATATAACGGCATTTGCTTCTCGTGTTGTATAACGGCATTTGCTTCTCGTGTTGTATAACGGCATTTGCTTCTCGTTATATACAAAGCAACTTAATCAAGTATTTATTGTTGACCTGTCAGAACAAGGTATACTTTCAATTACTGGGTTAAAATACGTCACGTTTTCTTCTTGGATAGACTTGAATAATATCATTATCTCATTTGACTAATCGTTTTAAGATATTTTTTGATAGATGTGTATATATATTTTGTTCAATTTATTGATTTTCTATTTGGAAGCTATTGGTAAAAAATTAGGAGTACCTATATTTATAGATTTTGTCAATTTGCAGCAGTCAAAACCGAAACGATTCGTCCACAAATGGAAGACAGTGACTTCAAATCATGCCGGTCTTTACCGTTGCCAAGGTTACAATGCTTTGGGATGGGGAGTTTGGTCACAGACGATACAATTAATCACCACAGGTAGGTTTCCCAGCGTTTGAAAGTGAATATTTTAGCGATAATTTTGTGATTCTACAAGTTTTTAAAATATTTAATTGCTATAAAAAGTTCTGTAATGGAAAAACATTCAGATAAAAAGAGCTAAATTAAGCTATTATCATAAGATATTTACATTTACTATATTATTGAATACTATATAATTAATATGATATTGAAGACATTGCTTCACTAACTCATATCAGTTATCGTATACTTCTCAAAAGCATGAAAGCTGCATAATGCTATTCAAATCTCTTAGAATGTCAGTTACATGTTCCTTCTTTAGCTAACTAGGTTTTATCTTCTCTATTATTAATGAAATATGTCTACAAAATTATATTTAACAATCGGAATAAGTTATTTCATTGAAATTGCAATTGCTAAAGTTGTCGTAATATTCTAAATTTAACAAGTTTTGTTTTATATTTAATCAAATTTTGTGAGTATATCGATCTATTTTTCAAAATTCCTATTCAATCTTCACGAATAATTTAGTTTAGATAATTGTGTTTTCTGTATATCTTACTCCTAGAGTATGTTTGTGATTTGTTATACAAAAATATAATTTCCATATTTTTAATCGTCTTAGTCACAACTATGTTCGACAAACCTAATGAATAAAAGACAAAATCGATAAAAGATTTAATGAGAATATCAAATTTATATTAATTTGAAAAATAAACACACACATTTATTTAGTCATTAGATTGGTTCGATCTACTTGAATAAATAAAATGTTAGAGATTTATGTGTTCACTTAATTCAACTTTTTCTTTAATATATTAATATCCTAATAGTTAGTATAGATAGGGGGGTATACGGTTACTTTACGACAAAATGATTCATTTTTCGAAACATTTTGTTTACATAAATGATTTTAGGAAATCCGTTGGATTAGCTAAAACTATTAAAAAGTAAAAAATAGAGTTTTGAATGTTTATCAATATTTCGTAATTTTTTGAAAATATCATTATGAAGTCGGACCAGTATTTAAGCATGAATAAACTATTTAATTTCCAATAATAACAGCTGTTTTCATTGCACCCCCTCCCCTCTGTAGAGATGCCACGATTTCTAGTGGTACCTGCCCCCTACTATCAGAACACTTCTGGTGGTTCACTACTTCTTCCCTGTCAGGCCCAGGGGAATCCCAAACCCGTCATACGGTGGTTCAAGGTAGGCAACAGACCCCCTTATCCCATTCTCTTTGTCAACTTAACAACTACAAAAAATTCTTCAGATTAATACAAAAAATGTTACAAATCCATAAATCACAATAAATCAAGTCCATAACTTTCTAGACAGGACAGTTGACCTCTTTATAATATCATTTATGTAAAATTTAGTTATACAATTATTATATTTTTAACAATTTCGTTCTTGAAATTATAGGAAACTATAAAAATAAATATTTCTGTATGTGCATCTCTCATTTCTCCGTAATATTTTCTTTATATTATCGAAACGTCGAGATATTTATTATCCAATCAATATTTCCTATTATTTATATACTTCGGATTTATAGTTTTTCACAATTTTTACAGATATGAAGGACTTCAAGCATTGAATGAGTAGAAACAATATCTTTTTAAGCTTTGCAATTTCACAGTAATTGTTATTTGTTTTTTGTGATGTTGCTTATTTCTTTGAATTATTTGATGTTTATTGACTATTAAACACCTTTGAATATGCCGCCACATTAATATTTCAAGTCAAACAGATGTTTATAAGAATACAATAATACGGTCCTTCTTTTTCTTATCTTTATTACACTTTGGATGATCCCCTCTTCAACTCTCTCAAGAATTCCGGCGAAGAGGTGACGGGGCATAGCGGAACAGAAACCCGCGGCCTCTACCTGCCTTCCTTAGCGGCCGAAGATTCGGGGATCTACCACTGCCTGGCCTACAACCCTCTGGCTCGGTTATCAGCCAGCACTCGTGTGACAGTGATCTCGGCAGTGGCGAGTGACGGTGGTCAGAACCCCGGCAACCTCACCGTCACCACGACCCTGTTCTCCGCAGCACTGTCCTGGACGCCGGGGTTTGAGCAGGGCCCTCTCCACAGCTACACGGTCTACTACAGGCTGGTCAGTGAGACCACCTGGACTACAGGTACTGAAGTCCTCCTCATCAGTTTGTGTACCAGCCCTGACTAAGTAGGCATACTCCCTCCTGCTCTCAGTTCCTGTGCTCCCGGCCATCTGCTGCCACTCCCTGCTTGTGGGTCTGCTGCCCGATGAGGACTACCTCTTTGCGGTCGTGGGACGTGGACCCTCGGGCCGGGCACTCTGGACTCCGCTGGAAACACAGAGAACTCTCGGTTATCGGGAGGATGTCGACCTCATGTCTGGCGAGCGTCGCGAGCAGTACTACCCTCAACTGGTCGACAAACTCGGTAACAAACTGCTCCTCCGTGTCCTTATCGGCCAGGCATCCACTCCACTCTTCTCTCTGGCCCTCTAGATGACCGGCCCCTTGCACCAGTCCATATCACAGTCAACGTGACCAAGGAAAACGACCTCCTGATCACCTGGGATCCACCTCCGAATCCCGCGGACAACACAACCGCCTCCCCAGTCCTCCATTACCGGGTAGAGTACTCAGTGGAGGACCGCTGGCATCAGCTGACCCCCGTGCGGGCTAGCCTCTGTCAGCTCTCCCTCCCTCGACTCCCCAATGTTCTCTCGGTGTCGGGGATCAAGTTCCGGGTCAGGGCCTACTCCCTCCTCGGAGTGAGCCTGCCATCCGAAAGTGTGCGAGTTCCTGCGAGTTTACTTCGTGAGCAACGCATTTATTTACTAGAAACAAAATAACAGAAATAGAGTTAAATGTATCCGACCGATATTTAATAATATAATTGTTTCAACAAGTTTTGAATCAACTCTTTCATAAATAAGAATATCATTAAATTTGTCGCAAACTTTTTTGTCAGTCACAACTGTAGTAAATAAAATTGTAATTCCCCTCTCTACAGTAAGCCTCTTTAAACGTCGAGTTCATCTTTATGCCTGGCCAACCGTCATTTGGCTTTGCTTGGGTATTGTCCTGGCGGTGTTTTTCCTGTTCGTTTGCTTCCTTATCGCTCGACGATTCTGCCTCAATATCAGCAAGACCAAAGAGACCAACACTCCCCAAGATAAAGGGGGTAGGTGGATTCCTTTATTACGTATACTTTATTTAAACAACTAGTATTCTATTAATTAATTGCTAACATCGGTGATTGAAATATTTTCAATAATTAGAAATATTGTAACTTCTTACTTTGCCCTAATTATATCTTAGTTTTCGCGGTAGTGTATCACATCTTGTTGACTATTCTATAGAATATGTGATTGGTAGGTAATCGATAGATTTTTGTTTTTTAGTGTGTAAACTCATCAATCAATTATTATTCAGACGACTTCCTTTCATAAACACTATTCTGATATTACTCTATCCTATAGAAGACACTTTCTCTTCATATTAAATTGTCAATTGAAGTCAATTTAATTATAATATATAAATAATGGTTTTTTATCGTTTATTTCTGACATCTATTTAAGAATTTTCGGGTATTTATTAAAGTTTAAATTCTTTTTCTTTGACAATTTCCAGAAGAAGGTTATTCAACCTTATCAAGGCCTCTTGCAAAGTATGTTCTTAATAATTCTGTTATCATTCATTTATTTCATCATCAATGGAGTTTTCATTATCTTACTTTTCAGACCGATGATTGAGTCTGACTGTTGCCGTGAGTATTCTGTTGCCATGGCTATTTTTGACCAAAATATAACATTTCAATAACATGTATTTAAAATAATATAATAAAAGTTTGAAATTGTAACGAAAGGCACTAAAAATATTTGGGATGGTACGATAGGAACACAGGCTTGGTTCCTTTTTTATTTTGCTGAAGAGGCGATAGAAAATGCTAATGTTTGTCCAAAAATGTTATTGTTGATTTTTACAGTCTAAAATTTTATTTTGCGTTAAAAATTGATCTGAAGATATATTTATATGTCACTTTATTATTGCTTTTTTACTGTATGTATATAGATTAATTAAATACTTTTGTATACACATCAACCATGCCGTTTCTTAATATGATTCATTTTCATAAAAGCTACGTAATCAATTTGTTTTAAACTATGATATGATTTTTGTTAATTATTAACTCTTATACTATGCATTATTATTCATATTTCATGTATTAAATAAACATTAAATCATTAAAATCATTAAATCATTTCTCTAATTAATAATTTTTTTGACAAATATAATATTTTCTTAAAAAGTCTGTACTTTCGTAAAATTTATGCCTTTTGACTAGCTTTTTTAGACGAATAATAATGTTAGGTCTAAGATAAATATATAGCTAATTCCTACTTAAGACCCATATTCTTATTATACCGTCCCATTTTATTTTACACATTTTAATTTTTTTAATTTATATAAGATTTTTGTCTATATTGCACATTATTCTCCATTCCAAATTCATACATTTGAATATGAAAGATATATAATCAATACTGATGCAAATTCAGTAAGTTATTAATTCATTTTTGTAATTTAGCATCGCCAAAATAAGAAAGAAAAATGTTAGTTTTATTATGACATTTGCGATATTCAAATACAAATAATTTAAGTATTATAGCAGTTGATTATAGATGTTATTTTGTCTTATCATGACTAAACCTTTATTCTCGACTGCATATTATATACATAACAAGAAATATTGATGAGAATTAAAATTGTTATTTATGTTATATACTCTATTTTTGACTTAAGATTGTAAATGAAACTTATTGGAAATATCACAATTCTCAACTTACATCAGTCAATTTTACGCTTATACTATAAAAATGTTTCATTTGAAAAATATCACAATTCATTTTAGAAATTACTTATATTGTGTTATTTATTTTGCTTCTGTGTTTCTAATTGTTGCTTATCTTGATAAAGAAACTTATAATCCCTGATAGTTTAGTCTTAAATATGAGATAATCTTTTTGTAAATGTAGCTAAACATATTCGTGTGTTGCTTGAAAAGAGTTCGTTCGGAAAATGTAACTTCTTATTCGCATTTTTATATTTTCACGCAACGGAAATGAGCAATATTTACGTCAATAAAAGCTGACGACCACCTGATTATTTCGAACAACTGTTTGTCTGTATAGAGTCAAATATTTGCTGGTATCAACTTATTCAGCCCTTAAAAATAGATATATGGTTCTAATTTATTTTCAGATCTGGATTCACCACGTTATTGTCTACAGCATGAATTCACGTTAGCAACAGTTCGCGAGGTAGCTTTTTAACCATATCATCTTCTTCACATCTCATATAATTAGTTCAAGTATATTTCATTATCATTATTTCCGTGATATTAGTGCTATTATGTAATAAATTTATAAAATGATCATCACCTCAACCCAATGAAAATCCAAAACAAGTACAATAAACTCAACAACAAAAAGTTGTAGGCTTCCAAATGTATTGTTTCGTTGGGAGGACTTTGTTAAAATAGTACTTGTAGTATTAAAATGTCTATTTGTATATCCTTAATTTTTTAACGGACTAGTTTTGTGAACATAAGTATTTTACATTTCATTCTTTAACCTTGTTAAATTTTGAATACGTTAGCATAAGTTGCCTGTTCTTTGGATGTGTAAATATACATCATGTTTTTAGTAGTCAGCTGAAATAACGTTTTCAATCAATATATTTACATGTATTAAAAGAGGATCACGAATTCTTTTGTGTTTCAAACATTTTACGCCATTAGTAAATCTATCCTTCCAAAAATGTACTCTTACTGAATAAGAATCAGTATAATTTTCATCTATACTTAGTGAGAGCTATAATGAGCAAGTAGACATAACACATTGAGACTAATTCAAATATTTTATACTCTTTACTGTATTTAGTGGATGGTTCATATTTTACAATTATTGTCTGTGATATAATATTTCAAATATCGGTGAATAATTTTGTATTAAATACTTCACTAAAATTTCTACGAGTTAATTCCGTATTTATATAATCTTATTCCCATGTCTACCTTGGATGACATGAATTTCTCAAATTAAGTTATATGGTAATATATCTTTGCAAAGTAACTTTGAAAGGTATCATTTTTAATAATTGTTTATTATTTTTAATTTTGTAGACTGACTTGTAATAGATATTCATTTAAATAAATACATTCTTATTATTTCTGCTCACCTATTCTATACATATACAAGTAGTTATTGCATTTTAATCACATAAGTGTACAGACTTGTAAATATGTTTTTTTTTAATAAATATGTACAACTTATCTTTATAGAGTCTTCATTTCCTGAATTGAGGATAACTTTAACAATGACAATTCCGGTCAAAGAACGATTTTTTTCAATTTTCGAATTTTTTTTGATTTAAATGAATATTTTAGACTACTCATTATTTAAATTTATCACTGCCTGATTAAGACAAGACTTGAAGTGATTTAAATATTTTTTTAGCTTTTATACCTATTGTGTCCATTATAAAACTGAAATTAACTTTTTTATTATGTGTAAAATAATGGGGTTTTTTTGTAATCATAGTATTTTGTGGAAAATCAAAATATTGAAAAAATTTAAAGATAATTTTAAACAATTATGAATTGAAATAAAATAGGAAGTAACAGAAAACCTATATGTTGTAGCAAAACTAAAATTTATTTTACAAATTTTCGGAGATCCACTCCAAAGACGTGTATTGTAATGAATGAAAAAGATTTTTATTCATAATATTACACGTCCATGGAGTGGATCTCTAAAATTTGTAAAAGAAATTAGTTTTACTGAACCACAGGCTTTTTGTTATTTCCAATTTTATCAAAGGGAGAATCTCTTTTCATTATGAATTGGTTAAAAGATCTTTTAAAGCCACATTTTCTACTCATAAGTAGTATCTCATTAATATATGTATATTTTTATGTCGGCCCCTATGCATCTAATATTTAATGTCTAAATAATTTTATTTAATTAAAAATGAGTTTGATGTAATTATTCCGAATGTGGAAAGAGGAAAAGCATATTTTATTATAAATTATTAAAATTCAGTTATAATAGACACCGTAAATTTTTTACAAAAACTAAATCGTAGTACTATATATATATAATTCAATCTTTCCAAGTATTTTAAAATGTTGCTGCATCTATATAGGTGCTTATAAGTATGTTATGATCCAAATTACCAAACCCAAAATTATATATTAACATTAATTGAACACATGCAAAGTTCTAAGTTGTGAACTGAATAATTTAATCGATATTCAATGGTTTATTATTTTTTACTTAATTTTTTGGGTTCTGTTATTTTTGGATCACGCTATATATTTTTCAATATTGTTTGTTTACAAAATTATAATATCACAGTGCGGTATACAATCTATGACTATAACTACTGCGAAAAATATAATTTTAGTGTTCCTGTTATAGTAATCAAATCATTTTATATTAGTAAATAACATTTACTTGAAATAAAAATTTAACATGTTCAAAGTATTCCGAATTATAAACTTAAGAAATATAATATTTCAATAAGATAGCTTTAGAATATTAAAATTATAAATATTCTTACTTAATAATATAAACTTTAATGAACTAATTCCAATTTAAGAGGTGTAAATATAATACATAAAAATAGTAAAAAATCACAAAATAGATAATAAATAAAATCACAGAAAATTTTCATAATTTTGAATATCAATCAATGCGTTCATGAAACATATTAATTACCTTATCAAAGATTTGACATAGAGTATGATTTTAAATTATACAAAAAAGATTAATAAAATCAAAAGCTTTTAAGCTCATGATTTTGATTGAACATATAAGGCAGAAAGTATATAAAAAAATACGTAGAAATATAAAATATTCTTCGACTAAATTAATTGATTATTCAATGGAACCATTTCTTCAACATTGAGTAAAAGAGTTCGCTGCCAACCAAAGAAAATGAAACCAATAGCGGTTCCTGACACAGCTGCAATAGTTAATTGGATATTGAAAGACATAACAACCAGCATTAGCAGATAGCCGAAACAAAGTTGAATAATATGCAGTAGAGTTTGCCAAAAGTGAGGCCAGTTGAACATCCCTTGGAAACTGACAAATAGAAAAGTACAAATAGGCTTATTAAGTTATATTCAGGTTAAAATACGAAGGTGTATGTCTTTATTATTTAATACATATGACAATAATTTAATTTTTTTAAATAAGTTGATTTGTCTTTTGATTTCACTACAATCGCTTGAAAAAATTAACAAAGAAATAAACTATTTTTTATCAAAATTAATGTTAATAATAGTGTAAATTTTAATTATATTTAAATGTATAGGTATGTTACATTTTTTGTCAATAGTATCGTGGCAATAAAAAAATTTTGATGAGACAGCTGATTACGTTAAATGAATGTTCATAAACATGTGAAATTTGTACTCGGTGCACAAATATTATATTTAATTAAATACTTAAGTATTCACATCAACTTTATCCGATATAAGTTATTTATAAGCTAACGCAATTGAAGATGTTGATTAAAAGTTCATAATCAATATTAATCTTACAGTGTAAATGAACCATTTTTGACCCTTGACCTTTATCAATAGTTATACAATAAGTTGATTAAACTTTCATTTACACAGAGAATGTAGAAACAAATGTACCAATATATATAAACATTAGTATTATACCTAATTAGTTATCGATTAATTCAGAGACCATAAGTAATTCATAGACAGTTTAGGAATTGAAACTATACCTACACTAAAAACATTAAATATGGCGATTATATTTGAGTCAAATTTTTTTTAATGATTCAGTTAAATTTAATACAAAATTTATTTTTTTGCTTTTAAATTAAATATGCAAGTAACTATTTACTTGAATATCTAGGTAGGTATTAATATTAGTTTAATTGGTCTTAGTTAATTTGCGTAACATGCTCAATATAACAAATTATTGAGAGTCAATTAAGCTTACATCGTTCGAGGTTGATGATTGTTTAATTCCCTCTGAAGCGGAACGTTTTCACCACTCCATGGAATCATTTTATTGGAATTACTCAGAGCCAGATATTCTCGCAAAGCCTGAAATTATAAACAAAACAAAGTGACATTGAATAAATAGGTACAATAATCACGTATTTCCTAAAATCATATGATTGTATGAGCCGTTATGTTTTTTAGGTACTCAGAAGAAAATTCATTTAACTTTCAAATAATAAAAAAGTTTAACAAATAACCAATAATTTTTTTTTAAATAACAAATATTAAAAAATTATTCATAGATTGAATAAATATTTCACATTAGGGCATAAATCATTCTGCTTAGCGTAAAGTTAAAGGGGTGATTGAAATTACCTACACTAATAATTAATCTTTTATTCCACCTTAAATAGCTGACCATCATTCAGTAATTATTTATTTTATAAACTTACAATATAGCACACAACTGTAATAGTTGAACCATTTTTCATTATAATAAAAAAAGTAATTTCATATTTTTAATTAGGGACAATTAATGTTTTCATAATAAAATGTCATACTTTTCTAAACTAACTTTTACAATTATAAAAATCAATTGATGAACCTTCTGGTAAAATATCTATCAAATTTTGATCTTAAGACAATTCAGTGATAAGAATTAGAATATTGAAATCCAGATCAAAACATTAACATTAAGTTTTAATCTAACAAAATGCGTGAAATAACTCTCATTCTGAATACATAATATGCACATAATTTACAAAAACATAAAGATAATAATTAATACATAATTATTTTAAATTTATGAATATAATTAAATTATGAAAACAGATAACAAAACCTTGCATACCAGTATACTTTGAAATAAAATAGCTAGAACAAACACACCAAACCATGCCACAGCCATCTCTAAAAGAAAAAATATGAAATTATGTTAGAAAAAACAGAATTATCTTTTTATAAATTGATCATACTATTTTCAAAAAAACATACTCCAGGGAGTGTCAATAAAGAATGATTTCAGCCATAGGTGCACAGGGGCATTAGTATTGAAAAACATCTGTAATAAAAAAGTTTATAGAACAATTTAAAAATATAACCCAAAATATATCATAGCAGTGTTCACATTTTTTCTTGAAGGATTATATTGTTTTATATAATATAATTTTGTCATCAATAACTCTACAGTTGACATAGTATTTTTTAACATGAACCTCTGCAAAAACAATTTATTCAGCCTTTCTAAACATTTATCAATTAAAATTCTTTAATAAATAAATTTTTTTTAAATTTTGTGTTTTCAGTGGTTCTTTGGAACTTATTTATAACTTTAAATAATTTATTTCTCATTTTATTTACTTTATAAAAGGAGAAGAAATATACTATTTCGAAAACAATATAAATACAATATATCAGATATTTAATGAATTATCATAATAAATGATTAACAAACTTAACAAAACATTTGATTATTATATTGAGGGAGAGAAATTTCCAAAAATTACGAAATTATAAAAATGGCATCAGTATGCCTCGTTTTGTTTACAGTGTATACTCCAATTTAATAAAATGAGTCAATGTAATGCTATGTGTATTTATATGTACCTTCATCATCTTCTTTGATTCCAAATTCACTGTTTTTAAAATCTAAAAGTAAAATAAACATAACATTTTGATTTATTACAGTAAACCCATACCTATCATTCAGAAATATTTCTGTATTTCTGACAATAACGTGTGGGATAACTTTGATTTTCATATTTTGTGTGTAGAAGTCTACTTAAATATAGTAAAGAAATATTATAATATGGAGGAGTTTAAATATAATAATTATAAAAATATACCAGTAATATACATTAAAGTAAATTATAAAACTCTCAATTTTCATCAGAGAATTGTTATTTTACCTGCATATTTTCATATACTATAGAATTCTTATAACTGACCAAATTTTGCAAACTTCAGATAGATACTTTGCTACAAAAATCAAAATTGTATGAATTCTATATTAGACATTTTTATGAATAAAATGTAGAGAGGCTCAAAATGTGTTCATTATTTATTTTGGTTAACCAACTAAGGGATTACTGACAATAAATCAAGCATAAAACTGCTTTCTATATTTCTTTTGTGTTTTATATTTTATTTCAGAATATATTTTTTCAGTATTTTTATTTTTTTCTATTTATTTTTGTATATATATGGTGATTCGTAAGTCCCTATGACAAAATTTTATTTTAAAATACTATCTATTTTACTTCATTTGTTACTAGTTTTACATCTATGGTTACTGACTGTGGTAAGTCAATCATTTAATGAAATAGATTTAAAATAATATTATAGCATTATGACTGACCAGAGTACTTATACCTAACAGTTTCGAATTTTAGCTGCTGTATGGTGTCATGAATCTGACAAAAAACATAGCAGGAGTGAGACAATTAAAGAAACATTTTTGAGATAGATTTAATGGTGATCCACAAAACATGCATATTATTAGAATGTGGGAGAAGAAGTTGTTTGAAAGTGGTATGATTTTGGATATAAAGCAGCCTGGACAATCAAGCGAATGAGGTGATGAAATTTAAAATGCACCAGAATCAGTACTCAACAACCAAACTATGTCAATAAGAAGTTGATCTAATGAATTAGACATGTCTTATTCAAGTTTGAAGCCTGTTATATGTGACTATGTCTGTGTGAAATATTCTATTGATTTGGACAGTTAGATATGCTTTGTTTCGAGTTTCTAAGTATGTTTTGCAGAAAAAGCCAAGATTCCCCACCCAAAAAAAAGAAGAAAAAAATAGGTTGCTTACTTAGGATAGGATGTTAGACCCCCACTGTAACTATTTATAACTCTGCCTGCCCCCTGAGAAAAACTTCTAGATATGACCCTGTTATATGATTCCATTTTCAAATAAAATATTAGCTTCCTTTGAATATTATATTATTATTTACAATCTCTATTAGTAATAAAATTAATAGGTACCCATCTCAGTAGAATAATATGACTCTGAGAATCATAGTGTATATATATATTTATATATGTATTTAATAAAATAGAAATTTTGTATTGTTTTATACATTGACTAAACTAATATATTATAATATGAATTATTTACATTTTTATATTAACAAAATTTGGTCAAATTAATGTTTAGTATTATAATAAAGTACAATAAAATCAAATTTATTAACTGAATGTTTTAATATTAGATTATTCATTGGCTGAGTGTATCCTATGTCATTTTGTAATAGATTGTTATAGCTAAAGGTGTTTTCCATCAACTTGGAATTCACAAAACTATTACTGTTAATATTACAAATATTTTGAATTTTTCGTGTTTTTTGAAAATCAAGATTTTATAATACAATTGGTAAAAGGTTAAGTAGGTATATATATATATATATTTACATTTTATTTAACCACCAATAAAAGGTTTTAAAAAATTATAATTGTATTATATCATTAAAATGTAATATGATTTATAATATTTTTTTATTAAAGTAATCTGTATTCTAATTATTAGTATACTATAAAATATTTATGCAAATTTTTATATTACATCTTCTATATGATATTAAATATATATATACTTATTAAGATTATATTTAAGCTATATATTATAAAAATACTATTAATGATTATAACATCAGTTAAGTAAAACAAATTAGTACAGTAAATATTATTTAAAAAAATATAATTAATCTATATTATAAAAAAAATCATTTAAAAAATTAGTATTTTTTGTTTTGTTTAATTTTCTCTTAATAGCCAATCAACTTCAACAGATATAAATAATTATATTTCATTAGATGCATTTATATATATATTGTATATTAGCAGTGAGAATTATAAAATAGGTAAGCAAATACAGTGTAGCTTTTATTACATATCAGTAGACAGATATAATAGAAATAGATTTTTATGCACTAAGCATGTAGGTGAAATTGATATATTCTATTGATTATTTCATGTTGTGTTTAAATATAAATTAAATTGAATAAATCTGATAATTATTTAAAACTGGATTTTTAGTATGTATACATTATATTAAACTATTAGTTTATAAAAGAAATTGTTAAAATTATTATAAATTTTCATGTATAAAATTATAAACATAATTACATTGTAATCTTAGTAAATTCCATATATATTATTTATAAATAAATCAACTATAAATATTACTTATAAAATTGTTATATTTTTTTAAATATTATATTAAAATATATTTAAATTATTTATATTTTTTAATAAAATTTAATAAATATATAAACTTACTTTTTTCTTAAATATATTATATAATTCAAGATAATCATGATGTAGTAATTGCACTTTCCTTATAATTATGTATATAACCATACCAATTTCAGAGTTTACCCACCTTCTCTATGTAATGTGTTTATGTACACATTGTTGATTTATATATATTTTGATATTGGTAGCTATATAATACCTAATATGCTGTAATATTATAACTACGACATATTCATATACCTATGTTTCCTAACCATAACTTACAGGTGACCACGTGTGGTTAAACAACTCTTAATTTGTTTTAAGAAGTAATTTATACATAATTAAACCAGCACCTTTGATTTACAGTGCACATTATTTTAAATTTCAAAACTTTATAAGGAGGTTTCTTGCCTACTTAAAATTGTCCCCTTTTATGAACTAACTGAAGTTAAACACATTAATTAATAAAAAATACCTTCAGTATCGTTTAGTCTTTTTGCTATCGTATTAAGATAAGGTTAAAAGAGAATTTAATCTTTCACAATAAACCACTTTCTTACAATCTATTAATTTACGCGGTATTTACTATTTTAAAACAATAAAAATGATGGAAGCGAAAGCTTGGATTATAATATTTTATGCATAAAAATAGTACATTTATATAACCATAGAACTTTTATATTTCTTTAAATTATTTTTATGAATTATAAAATTATTTATTTATATTTATATGATTATAACGCTTTAATGCATGTAATGTTCACATATTAAAAGAAGATATCGGTTAATAATTTGCATTAAAGAAGCAATTATATATTATCTAGACCGGCAAACTGACAAATGTTTAATAATAATTAACGTCCGCGGAGGAATATATCTATATTGATAATCAATGCCAAATTGATAGGCGGAAGTTCAACATTAACTCTAAGATTAATGAAATTTATAAATTAGTCGATTTATATTTATTGAATGTACCCTCTTTAAAACGAAACTATATATAATACTGTATATATAATTGAAATGGGCTTTGGACAAGTTTTTAATCATTTTGCCGGTCTAGATAAATAATATATAAGTCAATGGTCTATGAGGCTGTTCTAAAATTACGTCACGATTTTTCGACCTTGCAGCGGCCCTCGTCATAGATCGTCACATTTTCCGCAACCCAGATAGCCCTCCAAAATTAAATCACATTTAGCACTACCCTCCCTCCCCATTAAATAATTCACTGAGATTGGTATATGTAAATAAATATTGACCTTTAAATATTCAAACGGCATTCTTATTGACTCAATAAAAATTCACGAGAAGTTGCAGTTACTATAATTAACATACAGATGTATTTTTTATTAATTGAAAATCTATAATAGGAAGAAAACGTATTCAAAACAATATAGCTAGGTACCTATAAAATACCCATTTGAAATAAAAAATTAACAAAAAACATACTATAATATACAAAAGGTTTGATCAATAATCTTTGTACAAAAGTTTAATAATAAGATCATCTTCTTAAATAGATCATAGTCTATTTTTAATTTCTGTTATTAGGGTTCCAAATTGAATTTGAACGATTTTCTTTTTCGATAACTCCATTTCTTTTCTTTCAACGTCTTCAGCATTGTGTCATTCATACTCATCATCCGCAGATTCATTTGAAACCATCACACACATATCATTTCACGCTGTCTGACTGCCGTGATTCGTTTTACACCGCGTCCACGATGCCTTTTTTCGTGCCTTTTTCTGTGCGTTTTTCGGTGACTTTTTCCGTGAAACTGGTTTCATGAAACCAGCGCGT
>JAUZNC010005585.1:0-35394 GCA_034780395.1 Vannuccia rotundouncinata | reverse complement strand
TGGAATTTGTATTCTCATTGTCTGCTAAATAGACAATTTTATCAACAAATATTATATTTGTAGCAAAGGCTCTTATAGAATAGTATACAATGTTTTATGTGTATAAAATATGTATATATAGATGTATGACTCAAATTTACCTAATCTCTCAATATATATAACCTTTTGATATTGAAATTTGATAATATTATGCAACTAATCTAAATAACAGTTATATGTCTAGCTGTGTTGTGTTTATACATTGTATAATTGTGATTGTCAGTTCAGAGTTTCAATTTCACAGACTTGACTTTTATGAACAATATTTTTGGGAAGTCTAAAATGAAATAAATGGAAATTTTTTTTAAAAAAATAAAAAACTAAAATACTAAATAGAATACCTATATAACAATATATAATCATATATATATAATATTATTGATAATATAGTAGAAATAATTGGTATACATATAGTATAAAATTGTAATATATAATAATATATAATTGAATTGAAACCAGTATAGGTGAGTATAAAATCATGTTGAAAATGTGAGCAATTTGTAAATGAAATTATTCAGTGATATGGCTATATACATGAATTGAATTCAATAATATATAATTATATATTACAATTTTATACTATATTTATACCAACTATTTATACTCTATTATCAATACTATTCTATATATATGATAATATATTTTGTTATATAGGTATTCTATTTAGTATTTTAGTGTTTTATTATATATTGACAAAATTTTATGTTTATTTCATTTTAGACTTCCAAAAAATATTGTTCATAAAAGTCTGTGAAATTGAAACTCTGAACTGACAATCACAATTATGTATAAACACAGCAAGAAATACAACTGTTATTTAGACTAGTTGCATAATATTCTCAAATTTCAATAACAAAAAGTTATATGTACAGTCTACTCTGCCTAAACCGGACATGCCTAATCTGGATGATTGTTCAAACAGGACACCATGTAAAGAACCAAATTTTCCCCCTTATCTTTTCCATGTTAAATAGCACCTATAAACCGGACGCCCCTAAACTGTACACTGGAAGTTTCTCACAGTCCCTTACACAGTATTATACAGTATTTAGCTATGTGTAATCTGGATGCCTTTTAAAGTGCAGTCTTGTAAAGTAACAGTATATTCCTAAAGCAGTAATCAATAGAGAGAGACAACAATAGAAAGACAGCCAGCCGCACATTGAAGTCACAAATCATTAGATCTAGACTAACAGTTGTGCATTAATCCACATACAATAACATTCTAATTGGCACAAAGCCAATACACATTAGACAATGGCCTTGATTTATTCACTTTTCATAAACCAGACGATGTATAAACCGGGTGATTTGTTAAGATTTATGGGTGTCTGGTTTAGGCGGAATAGACTGTATATATATATATATTGAGAGAGATTAGGTAAATTTGAGTCATACATCTGTATATACATATTTTATATACATAAAATATTTGTATATTATTCTAAGAGCCTTTGCTACAAATAGAATATTTGTTGATAAAATTGTCTATTTAGCAGACAATGAGAATACAAATTCCAATAAATAGCAAACATATAACAATTATATGAAAGTACAATATCTTTTTTATAATAGAAAGATATTTCAATTAGCAGCATTTGCTATCCCTGTCAGGTCAAGTAACTTTCATTTTGTAGCAAACATTGCTACTCCTGTCAGGAAGAGGTTAGTCATATTTTTATCATAAAGTATTTTATTATATAATTTTGTATGCCAATTTACTGATACACAGAGATGGGAATAGCAGTTTTAAAAATGCACTGAAGGGGCCAATATCAGAATAAAAAGAGTAATTTATTGTAGTAAAATGTTGGGGGTGCAGATTTTTACTTAAATGTCCAGAATTATGTCTGGACACTAAATCTTCTGAAGATTCCCATTCCTCAATATACACCAGATTAATCTGTCCTGGGCTGGATGGAAAGCAGACAAATAGAAAAACAATCCTAAATGGAGGCTCAACATGATTATAAATAAATCATGCATAACAAAAAATTAAAAACCTAGGCAAATTCCTATTTTCCTGAGTGGGGATAACCCTATATGATTTAAATAATTGTACTTTTTTATGTGAAATTATTTAAATCATATATTTACAAAATGTATACATAATATGTATGCCATTAAATAAAATGAAATATGTATACTAATAATGATATATGCCTTTTAAATGTAAGTAGTTGGTTCATTAAATTTATGTACACTATGTACTACTGTAGAATTTATAGCACCACTTTAATAGGACCACTTCATTTCTTTTGTAGTATGAGTTAACACACTTTTTGCGATTTTGGCTTTAAATATATATACATATATAAAAAAGAGAAGGAACAGGCTAAATATCTGGCATAAAAAAGATATGGACAAAGAGCTGAATTTAAAATGAAATCAGGTCAAGTCATAAACAAGTCAACTTGTAAATGTGTATACAAGTCTTATAAATATGTTGTACAAATCTTGTATGAACCTATTATTATAAAACTATAAAATAATAGTTAATAAAATCAAAACATTGGAACTATACAGCATACACAAGTTATATTTTTATTTTAATGAACTTTTTTAGTGTTGTATAATGATTTTAAATTTTAAATTGTTTTGCTACTGCTATTATTTTATTTTATTGTGTGTGGATATATTTTTAATATCATTTGATAAATTTTACATTAAATTGGTGCAATAAATCAATGCTTCTTTTTTATTACAATTTCAATAAGTTTGTTTTAATTTTCAGATATTAAATTGTTAAATTTCAAAAGTAAGAATAATACTTAAAATTTCTGAGTTGACTCAAATTCATTTATAATATATTGTTTAAACTTATGAACATAAATATAGCCATATATATAACATGTACAATATAGTTATAATTTGTTTAAAAAACGGCTAGACCTTACAGTTAAGCAGGACCTGTAAAATATTAAACAAATTTAGTAACATAAAATTCAATTCTAACCCTTTTCTCATTGTAATTAAATCTAAAATGTTAAATAATTGTACACAATATCCCTCATAATTGTAAAAATGTGGGGGACCTAGAACCTACAAAAGGGGGTCCTATGCCATGATGATGACCTAGTGACCCATGGGTAATCCAGCCCCTGTTCATGACAACAAAGAATGGGTTCAATCTTTACTTACTTAAATAAATATAATTATTAATGCAATATAACTCTAGATTACTATTTAATTAATACAACCATATTATATATAATAGTAGAAAAAGTCATTTAAAATTATAATATTTGCAAAAAAAACTAAGTATGATTCTGGACAAATACCAATATTTTTTATTTATTGAGTTTCTTGACATTTAAAACATTTTACCTAAAAGTGTTCCGATAACTCTCTGTGTATTTTCATTTCGTCTTTCGTAAGAATCTACTATAGAAAACAATACAACAGGATGAACGTTAACTTTTATAGAACTTTCCATGACGTCAAACAGTCTATAAAATTTTTATTTTACCCAGTCAGAAGTAAATACTTATTAATTAAAACAAATTAATACTTTCAAAGCACTAATACACCGCGTACACATTATGTGTTTTTTTAATTGGAGTTTCATATGTTTTTTTAGTGTCTTTACTATGTCTATTTTCATGTGTTTTTTGTGTTACTGGAGTTGTATAAAAAAAATTCCAGTTTCAAAATTTTATGCTATTTTGTTTTTACATCGAGTACACACTATATAAATACTTGTGTTTCTTCGAGTCTTTTAAACGCGTGTTTCATATATGGAGTTTCATGCGTTTTTGTATTTCCTCAAAGTGAAGTTTTGTCATGCAACTTCAAAATCAGGAAAAATGTGCATTAAAAAGTGCGATGTAGACGCAGTGAAAAAACTGAGCAATATATATATATATATATACAATTGATTGAATTTATAACATATATATCATAATGATATTTTGATTAGCTGCAAAAATCTTCAATTTAAACCTTAATGGTGAAGCTTATAGTAAAAGTGGTTATTGTTATTAACAGGGGGTACGATTGCTGTTTCGTTACGGTAGTGGGGCTGGGGATTGTCTTTGATGTATTAACCTTATTTTTCGAGTAACCCGGGGCTTATAATTCAAATACAGGGTGATGCAAAAAAACGATCCAAAATACATATTCTTGTATTATAACAATAAAATTATCCATAATACACAAACGATACATATTGAATAACTGAATATATCTGTATACATATGAATATATAGAAAATCTAAAAGTCGCAAATAATTATAGTTAAAATTACAAAGTTTATAATTTCAATCAATAATTTGTATCAATAATTCCAGTCAATACCTAGGTAACATATATATTTGTTAGTTATAAGATGAACAAATTGTTTATAAAATTGTTAAAGTTTATAATATCAATCTATATTATTGATCGTTTATCCTGATTAAATAAGGATCGAAAGAGTGTTTTAACCTGTGTGGATGAAGATGTGAAAATATATAAACAGCCTTGTCAATGTCGATTTTCTTTTCATAGTGAATATGTGCAGGAGGACCAATGTTGAAAATGGAATTTGACTTGTGTCCAGTGCAGGTATGTATTCAGTCGTCTAATTACACTGCCGGTTCTTTAATTCACACTCTGAAGTTGTCACAGTATAACAATTAACACAGGCTAGTTTCAGAATGGCATTTATTTTAGAAAAATACGAAGTGGGGCACATCTGCTTAGACATCTCAAAAATGCAAGCACAATCCTTCAGTCATCCCCACTCCTTCGTCTTGGTAAAATGCTGAATTCATTTACCTTGCCAGGACTTTTGTGAGCTATTATTTCAAAAAGGACAACGAGGTAAGGAAATGATAAACAAAAATGATCCCAACCATTTTAATTTCCCACCTAATGAGTGATACGTATATCTAACTGAACTGATTTGTGATTGTCGCGACTTCCACAAACAGAATTATTCCACTTAATTAACTACCAATTTCAAAAGTGTGGACCTTTTGGACTATTTTGATCCACTTTGTCACTTCTTTCATTTTGTCCAGCGTGTTACAACTTTTTAATTCTTCACAAGAGTGGCCAATGACTAAATTTAATTTGTAGCCAACTCCTACCCTGACTACAAATTATAAAGCTGCCGATTATTAATTGCTATTATATCCCTAAGGACACATCGAATGTCCCCAGAAATGTAATGTGTCAATAAAATATAAATACAGTACACATAAAAATAGGCACCTAACATTTCTATAGTGTATAATGCTTAAGCATCCAAGCGTATTCTTGGCTCATAGACATTACATTATAACTACAACATTTAAAGTATAGATATATAATGTCTATGCGCAGCTACAGGCTACTCTAGAAATCGATTGTACATTTTAAATTCGAAAGAGGTACATAAGTGTAAAAAGGATACCATTTTTAGGTACCATTAAAATTTGAAAGGGGGGGGGATATATATAGTCACCCTTATTCTCTCCCCTGGCAACGAGCCTGTAAAAAGGCTGATATAATTATAGTAATTACTGTAAAAAAACTATTAAACAAAATTGAAAAAATAATATCAAAATAATTATATATTTTATAGAGATATATAACTAATGTTTAATAGTAATAATTATATAAATAATCAACACTTCTAAATAATTTACCTTTTTTGTAATTCTCTATATATTTATTTTACAATTTTAATAAAGTTCACCATTATTAAATTATATATGTATATAAAATATTTAATATTTTCAGAATTTTTTAATAAAATTAGTAAATTATAAGTCTAATGCAGATACAAAGTATAAATTTCCTTTACATGTCATTAACTAAAATTTGCATGCAACACTACTTTTAAATATCAATTTTTATTTCACTTGCTTTTTGCAATCGAAAAACACTTAGGCCCGTATTCAGAATCATCCCTCGAGTAAGTAATACTTTCAATAAATTAATTAATTCAACAAGTTTGGCTTAAAAGGGTTCAGCAAAGGATTTTGTAAAGGATTTAGCAAAGAATTCAGCGTTAAAATATCTGCTAAATGCATAGTTTACATTTGCTTTGTAATTTACTAAATTAAATAGACTTTTAGCTGATTAAAACACCGCCATTCCATCTAGATACCAAAATAGTAACCATAGTAAAATTATATAAAAAAACACGAAATTCGTGGATGACTCTATATTAAAAATGTATATATATAATTTTTTATTACATATATGCTAAATTTCGTAGTAATTCATCTTTTTGCACGATTGTTGGGTTTATGTGCATTACAAAGCACGTACTAATACTGACAGGCTTTTATAATAGGCTTAAATTCCCGTATATTATTAAAATGCATTAATAACTTCTATGAGTTCGTATTGATTGTTGATATATATATATTGAATATTGTGAGGTTTGCCGGTCTAGTGGTACTATTCATACCAATTTCTCTTTTGGGTATCAGCTCAAAATAATGGAAATATTAATTACAATTATTTATTATTTACTCCGTATATATATATTATACATAATTAAAAATAAATATTTATATATTTTTGATTATCAACTTCTTTATTAAATAAATTTTAGAATTTTATACGTCGTGTTCACGTTAAAGTCTTAAATATTTATTATAAGGTATTTTGTCCACAACATATTCAAAAGATGTTTATTTATATTTCATTTTTTAATAAATACTGCTATTGAATTTGAAATCCTTAAATAATTCGTTTGTTGTTGTTAAGGGATGAAATTTAATTTATTTTATTTTAAAATTAGCTATAAAATTGAACAATTTTTAGAAAACATTAATTAGATATTACTAACTATAACATTGGTAATTTTTTTGTGTAAAGAAAAAGGTCAATAAATAATGGTTTTTCTAGATTAGTAATATTCCTTAATTAAATAATACTGATTAGTTATTGATTTTACAGATGTATTACTTTTATAGACTTTATTGTTATATATAAACTTTATAGTTACTGAATATTTCATATCTTGATAATAATTTGATTTAGGTAACACATAGAGTACTTTTAAGTATTTATTTATGTAATATTTACTATTATATAATTTTGTAAGAATTAAAATAATTTTAATTAATTTCAATTTTAATATTAATTTTTATTAGTTTTACTATTAAAAACAGGTTTATGTGCACTATAGATTGTAAATCAAATATTATTTTTATAATAATTTAGTTAGATTTTTAAGGTTTGCTAAGTGCTAACATAAGTAAAATGATATAGATTTCTCCCATTTATTTAGCAATGTGGTTTAAGTAGTCTGGCAACTGTTTTTTTAATTCCAATGTTACTAGTCTGGCAACCAATAATATTGTTTAATAAGATTGATAAAATCAATACAAAGCTTTAAACCAATCTTATTTCTAACCCTAAGACCACACCTTTGGTATCAAAAACATGGAAAAACATTAAAAATCAATAAATGCATTAAGATTCTAATTATAATAAACCTATAATAAATATATTTACTTCATTTAAAAGGTTTTTATTTTTCCTCTATAATAAATGCATAAGACTAGTTTTTACCATTTTTATATATATATTTTATTGCATATATTAACCCATTACTGGTCTGCTATTACATTAAAATTAGAAAACCAGGTGCCAGTTTGGTAACACATGAATGTTTTCTATGACATTGTCATGGATGAGATTTTGACCATTTTATATCTATTTATATATACATGGACAATATCTCATTTACAATAGCCATGGAATAATTCATGGGGGCTATGTGTCCATGTCTTTTTATTGATTTATAGTCAAGTCAGTGAAAGTTTTACTCAATAAATTCAATGGTTGACTTAGATTAAATGGTCAGCCAGTGATTCAAAACTTTAAAAAATTCTAGTAGGTTACCTAATAGGTCATCTTTCAAGTCTTGATCAGAACTTTTAGGTAACTTATAAAGTTTTTATAGGAAGCTTAGGTACTTAAAAGGTTTTTTAAAAGTCTTAGGTAACCTACCACATTTTTAGGAATCTTAGATAACCTAGAAGTTGTTATAAGAATTTATCTAGCTGTATTATTATTCATATTTAAAATATTTTGTCATTTTAGGCATAAGTTTTATGTATTAAAAATATAAATTTATATTAAAAAGAGTAACTATAAAACATTAACTTATTAACATTGTTATTTATATGTTTAAAAATTAATAATAATTGCACAAATGTATGTGATTCTCATCAACCAAGTGAATATAATATGCATAAATATAATATACACTTAACTATTAAATTATATGGTTTATTATAGAATAAAAAATATAATAATACAGTCTACCCCACCTAAACGGGACACCTATAAATCTAAACAATTTGTCCAATTTATGCATTGTCCAGTTTATGGAAAGTGGAGACCACTGTCTAATATGTATTGGCATTGTGCCAATTAAAATGGCATTATATGTGTGGCTGTCTGTCTCTCTCTATTTATTACTGCTTTAGGAATATAGTTGCTGTTTATTTGTGACTTTGATGTGTGGCTGTCTTTCTATTGTTGTCTCTCTATATTGATTACTGATTTAGGAATATACTGTTACTTTGCAGGACTGCAATTGAAAAGGAGTCCAGATTACACATAGCTAAATACTGTATAATACTGTGTAAGGGACTGTGAGAAGCATCAAGTGTACAGTTTAGGTGCATCTGGTTTATATGTGCTATTTAACATAGAAAAGATAGGAGGGCAATATTGTTTCTATGTGTTATACTGTTATATTCCTAATCATCTGGATTAGGTGCATCCAGGTTAGGAGGAGTAGACTGTACATAAAATGTTTATTAAGTAAAACATTTTATGCACAAGTTTTGTATGTAACTGTTCATAAGTTATTCATTATCAAATGTTAGGTAGTCATTAAAATAATAAATCTGAGAAATGCTAGTTATAGTCATTAAAATAATAAAGCTGAGTAATGCATATATCACATGTTAGGTAGTCAATAATATAATAAAGATTAAAAATGAATATATGCAAGTGAAGTAAAAAAAAAATAGTCAGTGAAGATTTATACTGATAATGGAAAATCAGGATTTGACTGTGTTTACATAAAACAAATTTGATTGATAATGTACCTATTCTATGAATTATGTAATTGTACAAAATAACTATCAGAAAATTATACATAATATATGTCACTATATATGCATGTATACACTGAAAACAAGGGTGTAT
This sequence comes from Vannuccia rotundouncinata, assembly GCA_034780395.1. Taxonomy (NCBI): domain Eukaryota; kingdom Metazoa; phylum Platyhelminthes; order Proseriata; family Coelogynoporidae; genus Vannuccia; species Vannuccia rotundouncinata. The sequence continues at coordinate 26,208 of JAUZNC010005585.1, read as the reverse complement.
TAACTCTAAAAAGTGTGCAGGAGTTTTTACTCTTTCAGGTGTATAGATGTAATCTGTGAATTACATTTAACTCTTTCAATTATGTCTAAAGAGAAAAATAAAAAGGAAGCTAATATTAGTATAAACAGTATATATATAAGTTGCTACATTTCCAGCAGACACATTCTCTCAATTAATTTAAAGTTCCAACAGTAACACTTCAGGTTCATGGATGTTGCTTTTCCATGGTACACCTGGATCATTTCAACAAAGGGACCACTAGTGGGAAGTTTTCTCTTTATCCAAAAAAAACAATTTGTCAGGGGAATGTCAGAAGGGGGACATTTGGTTTGGTGGCCCCCCAATAGTTCACCCTGCCTAAATGATTGAACAGTGTGACAGCAATTCTCAGTTATAGAAATTTGTAGAGGACCTGTGTAATTAAATTTTAATGACATCAGATTCTTATGTTAAAATAACTGCAACAACACAGAGCAAATACTTCAGCCTCAAAAATTGTAAAAGTAAAATAAGATTGTCCCTTAAATATGTTTTATTTTGATATAAAAATTTTTTTTACTTATCTTATGGTAATGTATTATTAATTTTCTTAAATATATTTTTATAAGTAAAAGTGTTCTTCAAAACGTTTGCTGGTTCAGAATATCCTAATAATTATTACAACTTTGTAAGTAACAAAAACAGATGCTAACAGTATCAATACAAAATTAAAAAGATCAATAAAAGTAATTCTACTTGTATAAATTAAAAAAATATATGAATAAGCAGGAAAGTACATTTTTCTTTACTTTTGTGACCAACTTAAACAGTATTGGTACATAGTATATAAAAATAGTATGGTACTACATTTTTTAAAAGTAGTAATGGTAAAAAAGTTCTACTTTTCCAAATTCAGGAAAATAATCATTAATATTCTGTTCATAAAATATATATTATAATTACTATTCATTACTATATTATTAAATATTTATACTATTCATATATATATATATATTATATATTTCTACAAATTCTAGAATACAAAAAATGAAATTATTCATTAAAATTACAAAATTATATTTTATTCAGGGATGGCCAAAAGTAACTATTGAATAAATAAATTTTATTTTAATATGTGCCTTTCACTTAATTAAATTTTGACAGTTACTTTTTCACTATCCCTGTATATCAAATACAGGGTGCATCACATGTTATTAAGCTATTTTTTAATACAATGGTTAAGACCACTTTGATTATTATATGTTTGCTAGTTCAGTATTTATTGCTATAAGTTCTGTTTTTACAATTGAAATAACTGTTAACATATTTTCTGTGGATTTTTCTGACGATTATAATTATGATTTCTTTCTACAATGGAAAAATAATTTCTATGATTATAAATAAGTGAATTTTGATGGGATTTGTCAATATTTGTCTGGATATTATTTTAAAAATCTATAGATATATAAAAGATATTAAAGATTTTTTAACTATTCCAAATACTGATATTATAATATTTATTATTATTCAATAAAAAATTGACAGCAAAGGTTTAATTTGCACAAGGGAAACTTATGTGTTTACAAAATTCTACTTGAATAAATTCTTTTGTAATATTTTTAGGCTTCCAAATTTCAATCTATAAAATTTTGATTTTTCTCTATGCATGGTAAAGTATTATTTTTCATATTAATTTTAGTAGGACTTTTCCATTCATGCATAGAAATATATATATAAATATTTTAGAAATAAACTTTTCTGATGATTTTAAATTAATTTTAAAATATTCCAGAATAACATAGTCAAATTCGGCAGAAATATTAAATTTAGTAGGTTCTTTAAATGTAATTCTAAATAAATTATTCACAAAATAAAATTACCTCCCTCTTAAAATGGATATTTCTTTGTTGGCTTTGTGCAACACACCTATAAATCCTTTTATCTATATCTATGAATCATGAATTTTTCGATTAACACCAACCCTCTACACAGTCAACAAGTTAAGAATGAGAAAGCTGCAAATTTCATTTTTTGTCTATCCATGAATTTAATCAATTCTAATTGGCTTGCCATTGACAATGTCATTATTGTCCTATTTGTAGTCCATATTACAATCGATATTTAAATTATACACTGATTGGTGGATACAGGATTTTGGATTGTAGGGAAAGGGGCCATGTAATTTGGCTTTTAACTGACCCTTGACAATCTCCAGTCTCATAAGTTGATGAGGTCAGCCAAGAATAGTTTTTTATAGAGACTAGAAATTTATTTATACACCTGAATCTAAAGTGTTAAATTAATCATCTATGTTTTCTTTGATCTTCTAAATCTTATTTATTATAATATTTCACTTGGATTTTATAAGAGAGGTCACAGTTTATCAACCAAGCATAGCCTTTTCTATTGATCCTCTGTTAGCTCTTAAACATATCATTTTAAAAGGAATTGAGCTAACATTCATTTCTTTATTTTAACATTTGAGCTAACCCACTTTTTGTCATTTTTCAGCTTTTAATAATATCGCCTATTTTTGTATGAAGCTAAGCAAAGAAAATACAGAAATGAATATATAATGGTCTAAAAAATATTATTTTCCTGTCTTATTATAAATATATATATAACAAAATTAATATTATAACAATACTACAATTGCTGTGGCCCTTTATTTATAAGTTTCTTGAAGATCTCAAAACCATCCATTATCTATAAAAAGGAGAATTATTTATGTAAAAATATCAACCATATACATAGATATATTATCATTTAAATCACATGTATATATTTTTGAATTTGTAAAATTAAATTTAATATTGATTATTAATTTCAACTTATTATAAATTCTAAATAAATTCGTAAAATATGTTTATTATTCCCACTAACTAATATATTATATATCTAGACTGGCAATTGGACCAATTTTCAAAAGTAATAAATGTCTTTAGAGGAATATATTTATATTGATAATCAATATGAAATTCATCTGAGTTATTAATGCATTTCAATATATAAGTTAATAGTTTCATCAATATATAATGATTAAAAACCAATTAAAATATATAATATTTATTGAATTTTCTCTTTAAAACGAAACTAATACCATATATAATTAGAAATTCTTCCAAAACACCAAAATTGGACGAGCTGAAACTTTTTAAATCTTCAACGGATTAACTGAAATTTTTAACACAACATTGGTGTATATGAGACATTTATACATTGCAGATTTCACTATTATTGCTTAAATATTTCTAGAGTTACTGACTTTCAAAAACTACCCCATTTTCAGGTATTCTATATAGCCGCATAGAGCATAAACATGAGAGGTAACTGCTCATTACCATAGGATTTATGCATTTTAAATACATTTCTAGCTTTTTAATTATTAGTCCATCCAGAATCATTAAGTGGCTGAAGTACACTATTTGATTTTCTAAAACTTTAATAGTATTTTGTTTTAGATCATAACCATCATGCTTTAAATTTCTATATTTTCCAGACATTAAGCCTGTAGCCCATAGAATACAATACAACGAAAACGACACGTGTTTTAATAAAATTTACAGTATATTTTCTGAAATTTCTTTTAATTTTATGTAGAATCTCTATACAGTACTTATTGCAAAGAAGTTTTATATCATATAAATGAATATTTAATTATAAAATATTTTTTTATGGACCACAATAAAATATATTATCTAACTAGTATTTGTTATGATGTAATTGTTGTCCATATTTTTTACCATTAAATTACATAATATGAATAAATATTATGATAATAATTTTGTATAAGATTAAGCGTTTTTCATTTTTATATAAAATAATTATTCTGTTAATTTATATTTTGGCAGAAATGACTGATCACCTTTTTCTAATGAGTCTTCGTGAAGGTGCAAAGACCAATGAACCGGAGACTTCAACAACTTTAGAACAACAAGAAACAGAAAGAATCGTCAAGAAGGCATTTGATGAACGACTGAGTCAGTGTGAGTCCACTGCCTTAACGCTTCATAACAAGTCACATTTACTTTATCTTCAACATAAACTGGTTAACCTGCCAGCCTCTTTTGATTGTCTCGATGCCAGCCAGTGTTGGTTTGCATATTGGATTTCACATTCTCTCTCACTGCTCAACAGTCCAGTTAGTCAGGAGAAAAAAGCTTCGCTGATATCCTTTCTTACTTCCTGCCAGGTTAATCAGCTTTTGACTTTTTATAGCTTAAAACTAATAAAGAAAATTAGTATAACCTTACTCTATATGATTTTATTGTGCAGCCGAAAGATGGCGGCTTTTCAGGTGGTCCTCACCAATTTAGTCATCTAGCTACCACCTACGGTGCCGTGAATTGTCTGGTTCTGCTTGGTGGGGAAGCTGCTCTTTCTGTAATTGACAGACAAGCTCTCTCCAGTTGGCTGATGTCCTTGCGTCGAAGTAACGGTGCTTATCGTATGCACCTTGGGGGAGAGGTTGATGTCAGGGGGGCATATTGTGCGGTCTCTGTGGCAACGCTTACAAACTTGGATCTGGACAAGTTGTTCACTGGTACTGCTGAATTCATTGCTGCCTGCCAGGTGTGTTCCATATTCTCTGTAATAATGCTTTAACTATGTGACAGACAAGAATGAATGTATATGTTACCAATGATATTATTTGTTAAGTTTACTATAATCTTTGACACCATTGATTTGTGACTCGGCAGACTTATGAGGGAGGATTTGGTGGATATCCCGGGCTAGAGGCCCACGGCGGTTACACCTTCTGTGCGTTTGCTGCTCTGGTGCTCCTCAAGAAAACACATCTAATTGACACTCAAAGGTTACTTCAGTGGGCCACGTCTAGGCAAATGGCCCTTGAGGGTGGCTTTCAGGTAACTAGTGGCTGGAAGAGTAATTGATTGGGTAACTGAGTATAAAATGTGTACACAATAATGTCTGTTCTCTGTAGGGACGTACCAACAAGCTGGTGGACAGTTGTTACTCCTTCTGGGTTGGAGGTCTCTTCCCTCTGCTTCACCAGGTTCTTTCAGACGAGAACGACACATCTCTCTCCTGTGACGACTGGCTCTTCCACACGACGGCCCTGCAGGAATATTTGCTCATTTGTTGTCAGAAAACTTGCGGCGGAGGTCTACACGACAAACCAGGGAAAAATGCGGACCCCTATCACACCTGCTATGCTCTGAGTGGCCTGAGTATCGCTCAACACTTTCAGCTATCTCCTCATACTACTGTTAAGAATGTTATTGCTGATGTGGGGGATAATTGTAATGAACTGGAGGAGATTAATGTTGCACATAATATTTCGCGTACAGCCGTGGAGGAAGCATATTCCTTCTTCAGAGCAAAGAATGTTTGTTAGTCTACATTCAACAATCTTCTAACTTTATTATTATAATCCACAATAATCGTCAATAATTTAATTGTTTCATTTTTGTATATTCTATTCGAATAAATGTTCCGTATATTTTGATAAATCTTATTTCTTAATTCATTAGTTTTGTTAATTTAAAATTTTTGTCTGATTATATTTTCCCAAATTTTTAGTCGTTATTTGTAATTAACTTATAAATCTTATCTCAAAGTAGCATTACATATTTAAATGTACTAAAACCTTTTTTATCCTAAATTTTATACTTCGCACATTTTGGTTCTTATTTTTAAAATAAGTGTTCTTCATTCTTTTCAGCTCAATAGAAATATGTCTGTAAATAATTGGACGGGCCTCTGTTTTGTTATCTTGCTCTGTTCATTGTATATTTCACCTGTATCATCAAATAGTTTAGCCGCACCCGACTATTCCAAAGAACCGAGCATTGTGAGGACCAGTTGTGTCTCCTTTAAAAACGCTCTATCGGCTGCTATTCTTAATTTAACTCGTTGTTATCTGGACAATTCTCTACCATTCCGTATTTGCACACGCTGTCTGGAGCAGTATCTTCACTACAAAGCGCAGTACGAAGAAGGGATAAATGTCACCACCGTCGACGGCAGTTCGTGTTATAGCAAGCTGATATCCTCAGACAGAATCCACGAAGTGGCCCAGCAGATAAAACATGTTGAGGACACGTGGAGGTCCAGTAATTGTAACTGCTGCTACACTAATCCTCCAAATCTGGGTGTTGGCTTCAACAATGCAACGCAGGATTATCTGGACGTCTTGAATCTCCTCCTTGGCTGTCTGGGACGGTTTATTGATCCTTGGAAGTTGGAGATGGACTCGGAGTATTTAATTAATAATTTGGAAGTTCCCTGGAATGCCCCAATCAAGTTTAATAATACTGCTTGTCAGGATTGCCTTCAGAATTATACCCAACTTCGTTGGTAAATTTTCCTTCATTTTTTATTTATTTTGTAATTATATCATTTCGAAACTTTTTTATCAGTATATTTTGTTCAAATTTAAAGGATGTGTTATACCGAAGTGTTTAAATAATTATTTATATTGGGCAACAAGGAGTATGTTCGGTTCTTGTCTATGTTTCTTAATATATCTATAAATAATTTAAGATAAAATCGAAAGACTAACTTCATTTTGAAATATCCATGTGGATTTGGCGGGTCATTAGACTGATTCAACGACTGATGATAGTTTAACAAAATCTATTATTTCTGTTCTCACTTTTTTATGTCAAGAATTTTAGAATACTATTGGGAAATTAATGAAAGCGGAAATTTCGTGTGGACACCAACCAGATTGTAAAAAAATTTGTAATTATGAATTTTACTGCTTCTGATTCGTAAATTCACGAGCCCGGGTCTGGGGAAACAAAATTATTAACTCTGTTACGAAAAATTGCAGATTTTTTACAATAAACTAATCTGTTCCTTATATGTTATTATTATAATTTTATCTATTTCGATACTTTTTCAAACAGGTGTGTAAATATCAACACTTAGTGTTGCAATATTTAAAAACAGTTTTTTTATTTGTTTGGCCAGTGAGAGAGAGTTCTTTAGAGCCAAATGAAAATCTAACATGTACACAATATACAGGACTGAATGTAGATCGAAATTGATCAAAAATATACACAGTAAACCTTTCTAAAATGATGAAGTACAACAGCAGTTCTGTGGTCTGGATTAACTATTTATTAATGTGTTGGGTCTATGTATTTTAACAGGAAGTCTTTGTAAAGACGAATGTCAGTATCATGGTATTTTTTCTGACTGTGCTCGAAGCGAAATGATAACCCTTTAGAAAATAAACAATCTATTTTATTTTGAAATTTTCTGTTGCATATTGAAAAATATTTGAGATAAATTTCCACCATTATTTTATTTTTGTAGGAAGTTTTCCGAGTTACTCTTTAACCACACCCACACGAAAAAGAAGGTCTGCTTTGATCTAGTCGACAGTCATAATTACACGGTTTATCTCTGGGATCGGATGTTCCAGTGCCATCCTCTTGGGTTTCCAAACACCTCGCTACACTCACTCCCGTTGATCGTGGCGATTCTTAGTCTCATATTATTCTACACGGTTATGTGCTTCTACCGACAACCACTTCATATCCAGATTTACCACGGGGCACGCGTTGGGGTCAGTCTTGGCAATAGCGACGGACAAGATGGGGAAGACGATCTTGTATGTCATCAAAATGACTCACTGCAGTCCACTAATATCAGCAGTCAAGATAGAGATAGTTCTTTGACGCCTTCCACACGATTGGTCAGTGTGGTAAAGAGTGGACTTGATCATTTTAGACGTACTGGGTCGACGTGTGCTTCGACACCAGAGCAGACATCTCAGGCCAACGATTGAACTTTTATCCTTTCACTAGATGTAGATCTGTCAATATTTGTTGTCATTCGATCTGTATTCGGTCAATTATTAGAATTTGTATTGATTTATATTTGGTAGAGTTTATTCAGATCTTTATTGTTTTTATTTGTATTTTGCAATAGATGTAAAACTTCAATTTTTGTATAATTATCTGTTTTCCATATTTTTTGAACGAAGAGTATTTATTATCATGTAATGTGTACATACTATCTGTCTATCATTTTTACTATTCAATATATTATATAGTTATAATTATTTATTTATGTATATGAATAATTATTTCTTTATACGCTTCTATAACTTCATTTAATCAATTCGAGTTATAATTTTAAAACTGTACTAGTATATATTTAGTGCGAGTATTAAAATCTTGCTATATTCATGAAATGCGACTTATTATAATCTAATACTACTCACTTGGCTAGTAATATCAAGAATATATATTTAACTTTTTCGGTTAATTATAAAAAATTAAATACATGCATCAAAGGTTTATAATGCCATTCTACTTTTGAAATGTTGATTACCCACAATCAAAATTAATTTATAAAATACAATAAAATTCAATTATGTATCACATATTTATGCATATTTATAATTATTAGCCGATAAATTTTTACACGATAGTCAATTAGCCTAACTCAATATTACTATATAAATAATTCTGAAAATATATATCTATCCTTTTACATAATATCAACCATTTATTTACATGTAGCTACTAATAAATATATATTACTTATACGCTGTCATCTATTTACAATGTTTTTTAAAATAATTTTTTAATTAAACACAAGTCTATAATATAAAAAGATGTTGGTTGAAACGAGAAGTAAATAAAATGTAAATAGTATGAGAAATTTGAATAAATGCGTCTTGTTAAATACAATTACAAAAAAAGATATGCATACTCTGTAAAATAATGATTATATAACAAACTATAATGGTTGCATTTTTTTAATTTTTTGTTCTTAAGACTCGATTGAGGTTGTTTGTTTATTGTCTCGATTTTAGTAGTGCTTTTAAAAAAATATTGTCCATAGTTTTTTAAATAACAGGTTCGTGTACATTATATAGTCTTTCAGTTATATAGGCAACGATACGTATTAGTAGTTTAGCAATTATAAGAATTACAAATAAATCAGATGCAAAATTTGAAATAAGAAATGAAACAAACTAAAATAAATCTTCATTCCGATAACAAAGTTTACCTCGTGAAACCGGCCATTTTTGTAAATTCTGACCTTTTATATTATCAACTTTAACTCCACCGCAAGATTAAACAATTGTGCTCTAGCTGCAGTATAACCACATTCATTTATATACTATAATGCAGTCTCTTCTTTAGTAGAAATTGTCTTATCGGTTTTAGACGCAATTCAATCGACGATCAGAGAGTGTCATTTTCGAGAAGAATTTGAGTACAGCATTCACGTCATCTGTTTCCTCAAAAATATGTTTCAAGCTTAGCAAACGTTCATTATATATACGTCATTCGATGAGATCATTAACAATTAAAATTCTTTATCGATTTAATGATTACATGCGCCGCAGTATAGAATCCTTGTTGATACACTACATTATTTTCCAACTCGTAGTTATGTACGTTGAAGTAATTATTATATATTTATTTAAAATAAATTTTCAAGAAAATTTTATTCCAAATGTAAATGTTCTGCTATATTAATTTTTTTTCAATAATAAATCAAACAGTAATCTTGTTGTGTGATAAAATTTCAAATTTTTGAATATATTTTAAACATATTTGAATATCTAGTTACTTGTTTTTTGTTTGTAAACATAAATACATTATTTTAAATGCACTTATAATATAATGCGCATTTTTCAATTTCTGTACTTCTCAGCTGTTTCGGAAAGCATTATTTTTTTACACGTGGATAAGATTTTTAGCACAAAAATACTTTGTTAATGTTTGTTTTTTTATTAATTTTACCAAATCATAGCTACGTAAAATTGTAAATTAAACATTTTTAGGATAATAAATTAATAAATTCAAATTTAACATATCAGTGACTATACTTATTATGAAAAATTTATTGTTACATCCTAAATAGGCCAAACTGGTGTGGTTAGCTGACAAGTGACAGGATGACCCAATATTAAAATGTTATATTTTAGTGGATATCTGACCAGACAAACTGTTAATGATCAATAATATCATAATATTATTTAAGTGATTCAATTGTTAGTCATCTTGCTGCATATAACCTGAACACTTTTTCCATGACATTTTTAATGATTTAACTAAGATATCAAGCATCATCACCCTGCTTTTCTATATAAATAAAGAAGGAATATTTTAATCTCAGGTATCATAATAAGCTGTTGATATCTGGATATAAGTCCATCTGCCTCACAAACTATTTGGATGTGCAATAAATTGTATTCAAGATTTGGTCTAGAAGTAAGTTGGTTTAAAGCTTTGTATCGATTTTATTATCCAGTTTTTCCACATTTTTATAAAAGTTTGAATAGTGAGAGTAAATAATGTATATTCATCCAATTAGTATATGGGGTAAATATATTTAATCTGTAGATGGACATACATCCAAATAGCCACTTTGATCATAATATTATAACAAAAATCCCTGGCTCAGTATATAATGTTCTGGTTTGGGAATATTAAGCATCTTAGGTCAGAGCCCCAAATCTCAAATATGACATATATTTTGAAAATAAAATATTTTTGTTAGCAACCAAACATAAATTTGACCAATCCAAAATTGGTCATATCAAACAGAAATTCACATTTGGTCTGACCAATTACAGATTGGTTAAACAAATTTAAATCTCAAAATTGCACTTTACCTGGACTCTATATACAAAAAAACACCTGTTAAATGTTTTAATGTATATTAAAAATATATACATAATATTATTAAATGAGTATAGCTTGATATATTATTATAATTTCAAAATTTTATTAATATACATAACTATAATATAACATTTTATAAATCAAGTATTAATTTATTCTATTTCAATCTGTAATAAACAATCCTTCCATCTTGTCTCCCATAAAGCCACCATTGTTTTAATGGCAATTATTGCTATGATCTTAGTTAGACAGTTCTAAATTTTATATACTAACAGATAAGAAGTGTCTAAACTCTTGGATGTCCAATTGCCATAGCATAAAGACATGCATGAAGCCTAGAAAACCTAAATTTTAGAAATTTAAACCTAAAAAGATTAGATTATATTTAAAAAAATATTTTCAATAAAATGTTTTTTAATGTACTTTTTTATTATGAGTCCATGATGGTATTACCTTAATATATCACACTTGTTATTTTATTTTATATAATATATTTTTCTTTCATTTGCAGTATAAATTATATCTATAGCAGATATTTTTCAAAGCTGTTTGAGAGTTATTTATATGTTCATTGTATGTTCATATTATATAAATATATATTAAAACATAAGGCATATTGTTTTATAAAGGGGGCACTTATATAATACTATCACATTGAAATCATAATTAACTTCATTAGATTGGCAAACTACTACACTTTATAAGTAAGACAGCTTTCAATATAAACATAAGTAAATAAACAAATTAAATTGACTTAAAAATAAATATATATAAATATACCATATATGACAATAAAGACTCATGATATGTATAAAATTAAATGATATTACTTGTGTAAAGATATTTTGACCATATATTTATCTACTTCACAGCTCATTTAGTAAAATTATGGTCCAAACAATATTTGACAATTTTTTGGACAAAATTAAATTAAAGCTGCCAATCTAGACAACTATTATTAAGATATCAATTGATGGGGTGGTATACAATACAATTTTACACACAATATTCAGAATATGAATGCTGATATTGAAAAACAAAATACTAACAAATAGATTCAACTAAATTATTTTTTTAGAAAAATGAGAGGCCTGATTACAGTTATCAAACATTATAAATTCTCATGAAATGTATCAACATACATTTCAATACAATAGAATTTTCCTATAATAACACTACAATCAACATATTATTATTATAGACTAATTGACTATTCTCTAATCATACTATATATTTTAAATTTTCAAGTTATAACTTGAATTGTATTGAAATGTTTGATTAGCAATTATCAGACTTGGATAAAATTTTAATAGCTCCCATGAAGCTGGTGCCAATTTGGATACTTTTAAATATTTCTGGAATACTTTATCATCCTAGGATGATCAAATAAAATTGGATGGATTTAGTTGCCATCATTGTGGCTAATTATGACTATGTGAAATAAGTGTGAATGTTATATTACTCTACTTTTGTTTCTTTTCAATAGTCTTATAAAAATAAATTATTTGTAACACAATTAATTGAATTAAGTATCTATTTATTAATAATTGTTTTTTAAGTATAATTAATATTTACATAATTAGTATACTAACAAACTACACTCTAATTAAATCTAAGGTAGCTAGTTATAAATATTCTTCAACAATTTATTTATATATACATACATATAGACTTTTGTCCTACATGGTTCTTATGCAGTCTTCAAATTTAAAATTTAAGTACCCAAAAGGTCTTTAAAAAGAATCTTGATTTTTTAATATAATATTTATTTTAGAAATTAAGAAAGCATAAATTTTCTATGTATTGTGCACAAGGTTTTTCAAAGTGTAAAATTCTATAATTTAATATCACAAAAAGTCTTGAATTTTTCAAGACAAATTTGTATGAACCATGTCTTTATTTACATTGAATATGTATCCTAAAGACTTAAACTTTATAAGTTATTATAGCAAAGCAAAATATATGCATTCCAAAAGACTTAATTTAGACACATAATAATTCAATTTACTTTAAAACTAGGCCAAAAACAGAAAACATAAATGTACAACTAATTTAATTATTTTATTTTTTGGGCTATATATGCCACAGTAAAAGAAAATAATGTGCAAAAAAACTTTATTGGGTATGTAAAAAAAGTTATTTAACTTTATTCAACTCTCTGTGTGTACTTCTCCCTCCATGAATTACCTGATTGCATAACATCTTGTATTCCTCTATTATGTAAAGTCTGCCTCTATGTCTAAAGTTTTCATCACTTAAAACAACACCCAAAACGTCGTGACTTTTTTTTACATACACAAAAAGTGTTTTTACACAATTTTTTCTTTTATTCTATTATGGGTATGATAGTATGCCAATAACTTAAATTATATTAGAAATTTAATTATATATATGCCACTTTGATAAATAAATATTATTTATTATCAAAACTTAAACCGTTTATAAACAGAAAACATAATTTATAATAGAAAAGCTATTGTTATCTTTGATTTTTGTATTTTATGTTAAACTGTATTTGAATTGGAACTAGTAAAGTATTCTTATTTCTAATTCCAGAAACACAATAAATTTTCCAAGCATAGTCTCCATGGCAACTTCTTATGGTTATTTTTATCAGTCAAGTGATACAGACAGTGAATCCGTTTTTGGAAGCAGTGAAAGTAGTTCTGTAAACCGTCAATTTTTGAGTTGTGATAGAGATCAAAGAATGGTTTCAGTGGACAAGAATAGTACAACAGACTGTGCCGAAGAACTTGTTCCAGAAACTCCAAGTAAGCTGTCGTCGGCTCTCACATCGCTGGCAACAATTCTTGGAGTGAAACAGACCCCCGTCAGCCATTGGCTCAAAGAACTGCGCTGGCACACAGAACCCGAATGCCTTAACATCCTTCAAAGCAAGGCCATTCTTCCCAATTCAGACTCCACAGGACAAACTCCATCCCCATCTTCACGAAGTACGTTAACGCTTGATGTTGTTTGTCATCAACTTAATATTTGGGAATAAGAGCGATTTTATAAAATGTTTAAAAATATTATATTTTGTAGTTATGCAATATTCAGTTAGATTCTTTAAAATAAATTAGTAAATTCGTAATAAACGATTTAAAACCTTAATAATTTTAATTAGAAATCTCGGTTTTTGACTTAATTATATTCGGAATATAAAATTAAAAATAGTTGTTTTGAAAATTGTATCTAATTATATTAACCACAATTAGTTGAAGATAAAAGAGAATTAACTTAACTCGTCAGTGAGATCTTGTCGACTGGAGTTTTAATCTATGTTTGAGAATATTTACTAAATCCACTTTTAAAAACAGACAATAATTTCAAATTTGTGAAGATTTTGTAGCTTTTGCTTACTTTTAATCAGTCTATAAATGAAATTAATATTCTGCAAGCGGTATAAAATTCGAAGGATTGAATAAAATAAACGGTTTTCGTTGTTAATGTTGCTTTTCCAACTTGTGCAGTGATATATAAACTTACTTCAAAGAGAAATATTAGATAATACATTGACATAGTCGAAACTGTCACATCATCAAGTTCACAGTCTAGAGAATTAATGTCACATTTCTTCTTCACATTTTGCTTATTACCTCATTTTACCCCACAAAGAACGTTTTTACTCTAATTATCTTGATGTTGAAACAGAACATAAGCCTACTTATGGAATATTAAATTTTTATAACCAAATTGCACAACATCATTATACAACTAAATGGGATTTTTGTTGATGCAGTTTACAACAGTCTGTTTATGTTTTATTTACACCAGTTAAATAAACAATTATTGCTTTCAATTCGTCTGTCTTGTCCTCTGAGAAATTGTTATATATATCCGTGATTATCGATTACAACCGCCATTAAATTAACATTAAATAGAAACCGCCGTCTAGTACAATCTGTTTACCAGGCGAGACTGCTTTTAGCTGCTTCTAACTATGATTGATTTTCGATCAAATCGTATTATGTGAGTTCGATCAGTCTTTCTGAATTAAAATTTTCCTTTCTGTCAAGTCTATTTCAACTATAAAGTTGTTGAGATTTGTTTGAGACCTACGATACAACTATAGAGGGATAATCGCGTGCATCAAACATTTATATAATTCGGTTCATTTCATTTCTTAATGCAAAATGTTGTCCTCTTTTTTGATCTCTAAATCATATGTTCTGCTTGGCGCATATGTTCTTGGTCTTCTCGTTTCTGAAATGGAGTTACATTTATCGTTTCTTTTAAATGCCTGATATTAAATTATTCACATCAATTATTGTACTTTTTACTAACGTTGATAAATGCCAATAATTTATGCATGCAATATTGATTTGTTTTTTAATAAGTGAGTAACAGCGTTAATTTGAAATGGATTTATCAATTCAAGGTACGCCGGATCTTAACAACATTCAATGGAAATAATAGAATTTATGACTTCCCTTTAGGAATTCTTTAATGTATGTTTGTTCAAATGAATCGCTCTGAGGTCGACTGTAGCGGGGTATAGTTCGCATTGCGTGTGGAGTAGTTTGACATGAGGTCTAATCTATCTCAATAGATTTCATTATTATTTCTATAGATTGTATACCGAAGATATGGATGATTCTGTAAAAGTTTATAGGCACTGAAACACGCAATGCTACAATTAGTGGGTCACTTACTGAGCTGAGAAAAATTCAAAAGTAAAAAATGGAAGATTTTCTAAATATACGATTTTGGTGATTAAGAATATATCAATGGTAGTACCTTACGATCTTGTTTATAAATGGAAATTATTCATTGCTACGTACGTAAAAATAAGAATGTTAACATGTTTAGAAAAGTCATTGATTTAAATATTTAAGATATTCCGTGAATACGTCAACAAATAGGTACCCATTGGTTACTGAAAAAATTGTGGTTTTGGTTTCGTATTTGACCAAAAGGTTCGCTCCTTACACAGACCCTGTAGATACCTCTTAATATGTAAACAAGTTTTGAAACTCAATTCTATTTTAATATTACAATTTTACTGTTTTATTTAAGTGTGATTAATTCTAATAAAATAATAATTTGTAAAAAAAATTCGATATCTGAATTTTTCATATTCAATCGATTTTGGAGACATCTTTTATAATTATTTACTCCAGGAATTGATTGAATTCTTACTAAATCTAGAAGACATTCTATTCTATATCACATAAAAATTTGTATATTTTTTACTTTGTACATATTCATTTCAATTTTATTTGTCGACATTCTAATATATCTATACATGTTGAAATCACACAAATTTGTCAATTTTGTCAAACTTTTTATATGAAAAGATCCTTACAAAACAAAGCTGAATAAATATTCAAAACATGTTCGGTTTTGTTTTCAGTTTCAATTGAGTTGATGGAGAAAAGAATTGGAATCATCAGAGGGGAATTCCGAAAGGTTTTTCAGTAAGTTTTTATTTTTAAATTTTATCTTATTTTATTTTAAAATTTTATTAAATTTTAGAAATAATATATTTAATTATTTAATAGATAAATATTCATTATAGAACAACACGTAGCACGTCATTTAAGAAGACGTTATTAGCACGTTATTTATTTGTTTAATTGTTACTTTCAAAACTTTCTGTTTCATTTGAAATGTATTCGGCTTTTCCAATTTAATATTATACAGAAACCCTAACAACTGAAATTTTCACTTGTGTTTACATGTTCAGCATTTAGTTGACTGACATAAAATGACATTCGACATAATTACTATAACTCTGAGTAAAACCTTTCTACACTGAGGTGATACTGCAAAACATTGTCGTCTTTATATGGGGTAATTAAGAGTGACATTTATGAGAAATATACACTTCCCGGCCACTGAAAATTCTTGCTGAACAATACTCCTTCTCAATTCAAAGATAAGGAAGGAATTCTTGATATTCCTTCGCATGTTAAGGATTAATTTACCCAATTCTTTCAATATATATTAACACAATCTTACTTCATTAACACGGCCTTTCTTTCAATAAAGTAAATCGGTTGCAATCTCAGCAAAATTATTTCCATGTACCTTCAACTTTAAGGATGAAACCTTTCTGACTATATAGGGGAGTGCAGATATTCCGCCAGGTACTTACACTATCTACAACATTTTCAATATCTGTATTTGTGATGCTACTGTTTAAGTTGAGGGATGGTCCACCAATCTGATATAAACCGAAAACGTACTTTGAATTAAAGATTATATTGGGATGCTGGTTCAACAGGCCAGACGACTAGATGCATTTATTGATTAAGTGAATTTGGAGCGTGTTAAGTTTAGGTAATGTTCGTTTTTTATTAAATAACGATTGATTAATTTAAATTGTGATTAATTATCTTGAATTAGTCTAAGCAATGATTGATTAACAGAAATCTTGATTGATTAATTCAGATTTTGAATAGTTGTTTTATATTCTGATTGATAATTTCAAATTGTGCTAATTTAGCTTAAATTGAAGATTGATTAATTTTTACCGTTTTTTTTTATTAAATTGGGTTTATAATATGTTATAACATTTTTCTTTAACTTTATATATATCATATAAAAGAATATTTTATCGCTTACAATTAAGAAATTATTTATCTAAACATGTAAGTTTAATAATAATAATAAAGACACACTGACGAATTCCATCCTCACAAAAAACCTGGTTGCCTATCTGCTCCCACTTGTCTCAATTTATTAGATTATATCTCCACGAAAATGTTCATCACAACCACATCACCAATAAAAGGAACAACTGCTCCTCTTTCTCTTTCTTTATACCCAGGCGAAGGCAAAACACAAAACTCTTGATATAATTCTAAAAAAAGGATCTTGACGATTATTTTATTGGAAAGAAGAACTAAGTGGCTTTTTCTTTCCCCTCAAATATTCGCTACAATCATGAAATGCAATGGGGTAGTTGCTTCTCCCGGATTAATGCCACCCCCAATTCTCTTGGAAACATTGTAATTTGTGTCACGTTTAATTTTTGACTCCAAGGAATAGATAAGCTGAGATCTCTCAAGTGTTTTTGCCTTGCGGGTTGCTTCTGTTTCTTCTATCGGCAACCGTTTTGTTTGTTATTTGGAATGAAGTCCACTCGAAAAAATAAGAAATTAAAAGGAGGAATCATTTATTTATTTAATACGCCTGTAAACGTTTTTCTAAAAATACAAATTTTAGGTGGGTATCAAGGAGACAAAACAACTCAATTCAGATCATATTTTGATACATGAAATTTCTTAAGAGAATAGTCATTAACAAAAATTCGAGATTCCTACGAACAATGTTCAGTTTTGATCTTCCGGCTGTCAGGGCTGTGTTATTAATTGTTACTTGTATGAACCAGATCGGACATTTTAGACAGGAGACAATGTTCTAAATTAAAGATACAATTCGTCAAAACTATTGCGGTTTATATACAGAAATAAAGGAATAAGCTGGAAATAATTTTGCTACAAACAGTTGGTTTATAATTTTATTTAACTGTAAATGTCTGTTTAACTTTTTTTGTTCACGGAAAACTTATTTTGCAACATCCATGTGAAATTGTTTTATAATCTGATCATTAGTGATGAATATTTAATCATGTTCCCTCTTTGCATGATATTTGTTCGTTCCATAAGAGGATAGTTTCGCTAATTCCTCATTCTTCACATTGTTAATCTTCAAGCAAGAGATTTTGTCTTTCTCTCCATTTTGTCCGAAGATGAAACTTTCAGTTGAATCAATATTATCTCATCATGATTCTGAAATATTTAATCATCTGGTATAGTGCGTACGTTTCACTCTTTGTATTTATTTTCCGTTTACTTTAAACTAAAAAATAATAAATTATTTATACGATAAAAATTTTGAATTTTTTTCATCTAACAACACAGTAATCATCGCTTTTTGATAATACGTTTTCAGAGTCGATATTTCAAAACTTTTCCAGGTTGAAATATCGAAGTATACAATATCCCTTTACGAGCAATATATTCTCTCCGATGTTGTGGAGATGGGCGACTTTGTTTTCTTAAACTTCCGATTTAGATCAGGATGATTCAATGAAAGGGGTAATTTAAAGAAATGATATCCCGAGTTTCATCGTGAAACAAATAGAGAGAATCCATAAGAAGGAAGGTTTTATTGCCACAGCTCCTGGAAATCCTTCAACGTCAAAGATTTATCGGCAAATAAGGACACGCTCAACCATCGATAGTAGACGGAAAATGAACAGAATGGACTTTCGTGTTGACAAAATATGTAATTTCGTCATGTCTTAATTCGTGCATTATACATATATTGGTTACGATTTTGAAATGTTGTTTTCTAGTGCAAAGTAATTTATATTTATGGTAATGCTTTTTTATTACGACAACATTTGTGGCTTTAACCAAAACAGATATAAGTGTGTTTGGAGAAAGTCGTTGTTCTGATTTAATATCTCTTCTGTAAATTTACTGTTCTGAATTTTCGTTTTTTTTGAAATTACACAACCCAAGTGAGCCAATTGACTTTTTTAATTAATAGCTTCTAAATTCTCAGGTGTTACATCCTTTTGAATGACGATTTAAGAAATCCTCTTATTCATTCCAGAAGTCTGCAACGAACTCGTCTCAAGTTCATTCACAGTACAGTGGCCCACCTCACCGCGAATATTCGCTCCTTGCTCCACGACGCAACGAGTGGCCTTCAACTTACTTCTTCGGAGTTTATTGTGGTAGGTGATTCCGCGATTGTTTGTGATATTTTAGCTTACTTCAAAATAATAGTTATTGATCGAAGGGAATGTTTTATTATTTGCAAATTGTGTTTCTGATGCTGTCAATATAATTCAACTTTAATTTGCAAGGGAGGAAGGAGATAGGTAATGTTGTGTCTTGTCTGTGATGTGATGTGATAATTGATTGGTATAGTTTTGGTAAACACGCAATTCTCTTTCGATTTTATTAGAAACTTGATATGAAAGCATCTCTGTTTCCTCTTTGCACGTTGTCCGCTTCTACTTAAGGCAAATTCACGCCTTGTGTTTGTAAATGGAAAATGATTTGATGTACAGTATTAGATGTCATTTTGTAGCGTCCTATAGTTATATCTTACAGATTAATGTATCATTGTATGGAAATATGCCACTGTAAGGTATTAGATACCAGCTTTTTATGCTAAACTTATTAAATTTTTCTTATAATAATGCAAACATGATGCAATTGTAAAATCAATATCAAATTGAAGAAGTGAAATCGATATTTTCAAATAATCTTCATTATTTTAAACCTGAATTTTAAACATTAATTGTTTTCTACAATCATCTATTTTGACAATGCTTCGGAGTCTTTGGTCCAATGACCTTGTATATCTATACTTTATTGTAGTTATAGTGTAATGTCTATGTTTTGGTCACATACTTGATTTTATAAGAATGATGACTCACCTTAAAGGAACTTGCTATAATTCGAGAGACATGCGTGTCTATTTAGTGTATTTATTATTGTCAAACTTCGATTGGTAGCATATTGCAATGAGACAATTCTCATAAATAGAATTACCCCCAAAATACGAGGACTCAATTTCAATTGACATTTTGTCCATAATAAAAATAACAAGGCTCACAAATGTAATTAACTTTATATGGGAATGAGAATATGAAAAAGGGAACTAGTCTGGTAATAAAATGATCAAATGTGGAACTACACGAACGAACCGGTTGCTAATCAATATAATCGATATATGTTTGGGAACAGGTTTTATGGTTAGGGTTATAAAGGAGTTAATGGTTCATGTTTTATAACAAATTTTTTAAAATATATTTTTGATTGAACAAAATTTTTAATATAATCTTTTGTAAACAACATTTGTTTCTATACTAAAAATTCTTTATTTAAATTTGATGGAAAACCAAAAACTATATAAAGTTATTATCAGAAATTGCTTTAAATTACGTTTTGAACTTGTGATTATGTATGGAAATGAGCTGCGTTTTAATTTAATTTTTGATTATAACAGATCGTTTTTTCTAAAATTTGAAATTGAACGAAAAACTGAAAATATATCTTTTTTTTGGTCTGAAATTAATTTATACCAAACGAAATAATTAAGTTGACGCAAAATTCTGATCATCTTATGTATTTTATGAATTTGCTTTTGCACCGGAAATATTCTATCAATCTGTTCAATTAACGTGTTTAATCGTAGATTTGCGTCTAACTATGGGCTGGCTGGAATGTTGATCCTATAGTGGATGTACTAACGAAATAATGTCTATAGTTCAAGTTGTAAAGATAGCAAAGGCTAGAAAATACTTATCCCTCATCTTATCCTTCATATGTGTTGGTCAGGGGAAGCAATTCTCTGCTATCTATAAGTATGTGCGAAGCTCTATGATCAGTTAGTGTGTTAAATATGGCCTTTATAGTGTTAAATAAATGTCCAATACAGCCATCCGATTTGATTTCAGGTTAATATGAAAATTAGTTTTATCACATGTTAAATTTTCCAATTATAATTAATAGAATAATTGCATTTGTTCTAGAAGAAAAGAAGGCTTATGCAGCCTTATTAGCAGGAAAATTAGCTTAATTTCAAGGTGTTACCGCCAATTATTGGGACTTTTAGTCAAGGATTCAAAACCCTGGGGAAATTAATGAGATTTCTACTAAGAACTCTTTCGTATCCGCAGCACGCAAAAGTATTCAACTATATTTATTTATTTGTCAGTTTTAATGTGCGCGTCTGTCGAAGTAGTTCTTTGAACCTTTCCACGACCCCGTCTTCTGCTTTGCCTAATAGCTTGAATCCTTTGGGAATGGTGACTGTGTAGTTTGTAGATTTTTATATTTTAGTCTTTTCCTTCAATAAAATGGAACCCTGATCCCGGTCGTTTATGAGGAATGCACATATTTAATCATTTCAAGGAGACCGTTAACAATTTAACACAATATATCAACCTTCTTATTCGAAAAACATTGTTCGGTTTTAAGAATTTTATAGATAAGTTAGAACTTTTTGTTTGCAATTATGATAAATCTTTTTTAATAAAAAAATTGAAGAGAGAAAAAGTTTGAATAAATCATGAGTTGGGATGTTGTCACTTTTTATTAAACTGTACATTTCCCTTCTATTATTTCTATTAATCATATTTCCTAATTTCTAAGTTATATATTTTTATTCATTAATCAAGTTGGAAACTATAAATCAACTCGCTTTTATTAAATTATATCCGGTTTGAATTGCGCCTAAATTGATAAATAAAATTTTTAGTTTATTTCGAACAAAACTCTCAAATATTATTTCAAATCCTAATCGGGAAAATATCATCTATCTTTCAATTGTTATTATCCTGAATATTTGTGATCAAATTAAGAGGACCTTCAGGGCTCGAATTAATCTTGAAGATTGCTCCCCTGAGTATCCCGATTCCTCTTTTTGCTTTGTGAAGAAGCTCCAATTGCTGATTGTCACCTTGTGATCTTTCCACTCCTCCTATACATTGTGTTGTCAGGAGCGAGTCTTCTTATTTATCTGTGAAGACTTCTTTTTTCGTTTGTCGTGTTTTAATAATTTGTTTAAATCTGTTTTTCTAATAAGCCGCTTTATTTAAAATTATCATTTTCGTGCTACTTACTGCAAAAATAACGTCTGACAAAGAAAAGGTTTAAAATTGATTCTATAATAATTCATGTTTTTGGGTTAGGCGGAACACTCCGCCCACTAACCGCTGAGATCTATCAATTAAATAAGTTATTTAGCGGTTGGCCGTAAGACAGGATATTATTAGTCCAAATATGTTGGTGATAAATGTAGGGTGGCATGCCTGCTTCCTTTTGATTTATAGAATAATTCTTGTCTTGATCTGTCAGAATTAAGGATTCGATACAAGCCTTCATGACAGAAACATGAGAAAAATAAATCAGCGTAAATCTGGGATGAAATATTCCTCAACTTAATTATATATCATCATTTGTTTATTAGAGTTACTTCAATAATAAAAATATAACGTTATTCTCTTTCAGAGTGATTTAAACATGCCAAAATTGTTGAAAATAGTTATTTATAGCCTTAAGTGTTCCTCAAACTCGATATAAAAGAGTCTTGCCTCACGGTAAAAGGTAAAACAGTTGATATTTCATTGAGACTTCTTTCTTTTTGATGTTTCAGTCCCAATCCAATGTTCGACAATTATCCGCGAAGCTCGAAGAAGCATCAAACGCGTAAGTGGCAGTGATGAACCTCCAGCTCATAACTAACTATCGCTTAAATGCCAACAACTCGTTATTAATGGCAATGACCATTAACTAGGATATGGATATTTCCTTTCGGCTTAAAGGTGTACACAACGATATTTCCATTCTGCAGTTTTATTAAGACTAATCTTTATATTGTTTCTCGAGTATCTATTTAGCATTTTTTTATCGTAGCCAAGATACCAGCTTTACATTTAGACACAAAGTCAATATCTGATTATCAGTTATTGATTAATTTTGTGGTTCTTCTTCCAATATAAACGTTAATGTAAGACAAGGAAGACGATACGAGGACGGGAAAAGTCTTGCTTTGCTGTTTATCTTTTGTATACAATTAAATATTTCTTTCAATAATAATGCAGATCAATTAATGTATATGATCACTGGTAAAGATGTTTTTATTTGAGTAGAATTAAAGATATCTTGACGATACATCTGCTAACTCATATTTATTTATTTTTTCGATAATGAAAAAATTTACACGCATTAATTTTTATATTCCAAAATAATCTATTAATTTTTTTAATAAAATTAAAGCAAAAGGCATCGTTTTCTGTTATATGAATTAGTTGATTGTATGTTTTAGAAAGTATTTTTATTGAATAAGATGTTAATATATTTGTACGCAATAATTCATCATGCATCAAAATCAACTATTTCTTTCCTTCAATATGTAGGTTTTTTTTATCATGCCTTACAATAACTATTTTGTTGTTTCAGCACCGCAAACTTCTCTTGCTTATAATTATTGCATCTGTTTTTGCTTAAACAAGTTTATAACATCTGATTATCTATTACCTCATAGATTTTCAAGTAAAATGCTGTGGGCATTCCAATTGAGCGGGATAGAATTGCAGTTAGTATATACTTCGTCAATTTGTTCACAATAGTTGGAGAACCTCCCTATAGATATATTTATACCCTCAAGATAGAATATAGGTGGTGTTGCATTTTAATTACGACTGAAATGCAGGAAAAGTCATTTCTTCATGTAGCCAGCTTGGAGTGGACGTCTATTGATTGTCATTTTTGTATTATGGCTTTGTTTTAATTCCAGACTTTTCTTTATACACAAGAATACTTCCAATTTTATTTCATATCTGTCATTTTTTATGTAAATATATTTGTATCCAACTCGTATTATATATGGAATGAGATAATTTTTAAAATTAACATTTTTTAATACATTATTTTACCTGATGCTGTTATATCGTCATACTTAATCAAATTGTATCTATTTCTTATTTCCAACTTAAATGTTTTTATTATTTTTGAGGTCACCTTATAAAATGAACGAAAACATTTTATAATTAATATATTGCGTTTTTGTTAGTATTAATCGATTGAAAAATTATGGACTCAAAATAACAACAATTTCACATCTCAACATAATTTAATATTTCTTCATTACAAACAGCTTGGTTTATCTTTTTATCTAAATACTTCTTCTTCTTAAAAGATAAATTATAAATGCATAAATTATTTAAATATTGAATCCACAATTATAATCCTGAAGATATTCTGAATCTATTTTGCAAGTCGTTCTGTTATATCAAAAGAAATGAAAGCTATTTTGTTTATCTTGAATGAGGAAATAATTCACGGTATTAATATGCACAGTCACGTCCCCTTTCTTTCATCATGAGTATAATTCAGTGGAATTTGAGGACTTCAGTATAAATTTACAATTATGAATTCTCTCAGTACGTGATAAAAAGTCTTTATTATCGTCTTTGATAATCAGTATTTTCTTTAAGAAGTTCTTTCAGACTATTAATTTATAAATTAAATTCTTCACAAAACATTTCAATTTTAGATTCCTCGTAGTCAATGGACACGTTCCCTCCATGGAACCCATCTGTCGAGATCTGACGTCACTAGGACAAGCCTTCTCACACCTTATGGACGCCATCTTTTCAGAGTTGATCGGAGATCTCGTGGACACCATTCGAACACGGAGTCTTGTGCACACGTCATCTCAACTCTTCACCGCTCTGCAAGATCTGGTTCACATATGTGTGAGAAATGAACACTATGCTCGTCTCATGACCCAGGTCTGTTCAGGGGGCGACTTGACTTTGTTTGGTTACTGATCAATCGTGGTTCTACATTGTGTTCTGTTTAGAATATCCTCGACATACTTTAAGTGCAGTAAAAGATAATAAATGTGAATCTAAAAATGCCAAATTAGTGTCTAATAAATCTTGATTAATCGATGGAATTACTTCCAACTTATATCTTATTATTTCTTAATCTCTATTAATCTATTTATTATTCAACGAAAACGATGTGAAGAATTAATTTACTATTTCAAATCAATCGATATATTTTTGGCATCATTTTTATTCACAGCGAAATGTTTTTCAGCATGAACAAAAGTTTTACAGACACTTTTAAAGAAAATGATAAAATTGGAATAATTTAATGATTACTTTTAATAATTATTATTGCTCATTTTTATCTTTGTTGTAATTTAAATCAAGTAAAATAATTTCTTTTATCTAGAGAACTGTTTCTTTAGGAATGCAACCTTTAGAGGATTTTGTTTATATTATCTTATTTTGATGTTGATAACGACGTCTGTAAAAACAGGATTGCAATTTCTCGTCTTTATAAGATGTAGACATCTATTATGTATTAGTTATAATGCTGTTGAAATCAATAACCGGATAATATCTTTTTGAAAAGACCGCTTTATTATTAAGTGAATAGCAACTTAGCTTTCACATTCATTCATAGCTTATTAAATATCAATATTAATTAAATCATAAGTAAGTCATTAAAATATAATGAAATGACAGAACTTTGTCTTTATAAATATCTCATAATATATAATCTTTTCAATTTTGTTTGTTTTTTAGCAATATTAAAACAAACAAATTCAATTATTTCATTATTTTCAACACTTTTTAATGTATAGCAATTATTTTAACCTTTTATGTTAAACAAATTTAGCTTAACTCAATGGAGAAATATAAATAAACTATTTATATTTTCTTTGATTTAGATTAGTTTTTTGTAAAAAAACATATATTCTAATTTAACTGTATTTGTTAAAATTAATTTTATTTAAAAAATTAACATTTCAGGTCGAAGGCGTCGGAGCTGTCACTCAACTTTGTAACGATGACGCTTATAAGCGTCACTGGCCCTTGGGACTGCGTCTATTGTCATCTGTGTGTTGTCATCCAGAGGCTGTTCAGCAATTAGATCAAGTAAGAGATCCTGAATATTGGTGATAATGATCCTAGATGTTGGTTGATAATGATCCTAGATGTTGTTGATAATGATCCTAGATGTTGGTTGATAATGATCCTAGATGTTGTTGATAATGATCCTAGATGTTGGTTGATAATGATCCTAGATGTTGTTGATAATGATCCTAGATGTTG
>JAUZNC010005574.1:0-35403 GCA_034780395.1 Vannuccia rotundouncinata | reverse complement strand
AGGCCATTAATAAAAAAATTAATCGATATTACAAATTATTAAAGGAAAGTTCATAATATTCCGATTTCTTTACATTTTATTAATTGTAATAAAACATGATGTTATAAGACATTAATTATTCTTTCAAAGAAGTTTCATTACAAAAATATTTTCATTTTTGAATTATTAATAGTGTTAACAGTATTGAGTTTAACAATTGCTGCAGTTTCTCCTGCATTTGCCTGATTTTGTAAAAAATATTCAGATAAATATATTTTCTATAACGTTTAAACTTTCTCGATTTTTTATATTAAATTTTTTTGCAATTAATTTTCTTTTCTATTAAAGTTGTTTCGACAATAATTAATTATTCTAGCAAATATATTTTAATAATCTATTATACTGTACATGGAATATTATAATTGAAAAATTTCTCTTATTTTTCTAAACTTACAAGTGTATTAATTTCATGAAAACAAAAATATTGATGCACACTATTATTACAAAAGCAAACTATATGTCAAAATTTTTTATGAATATTTGCAAGCTTGTAGGGCTGGCTACTAAATACACTATAATCATAGATTTGAGTTACATCTTGCTCGTTATATTGGGAGAATGTTTTGGGGATTTAGATATTCAGTCTGTTTCAGGATACTCTTGGTATTTACAAAAGAGTAGGTCTGAAATGTGGGGATGTTCAATCACTTTCCCCTTTATAATGCGTATTACCGGCAACATCTACTATATAGTTGATGGTGATTGTCAAAAGTTATCAGAGTTCGTCATTGTCGATTGTTTGTCAAAAATTCAGGGAACCATAGTCGATGATGTTCCACGAAATGGTTCTGTTATTATCTAACAGGCACAGAATGTTACCATCAATAATTACTACAATATGTAACAATGTTTTCGTGTTGCACTGACGATAATTTGTTATTTAACTTGTTAGTTGTAAATGACACATTTTGATGGTTTAATGTATTATTGCGAAGTGGGATATATTAGATTTCATTGATACCGCTCAGGCGGGCTTTCATTAATATTGATAAAATTATTATGAATATTTCTTACAAATATTGATTGAAATATTACGATATCTTTGATAACTGAAATTTTGAATGGGATAGTAGATTTCAAGTGGTAGAATACTGAATGACCTCAAAACCACGTATTATCTATAATATATCCTTTAATCGATATCTATGTATCATTTCAAAAAGAATAATTAAAAACAATTAAAATTAATTTAGATATTTTTAGACTTCTGGTAATGATTAATTATTCAAACTATCATACAATATCTATTTTTAAATTTTCTATTATTTTGATTATTCATTAAAAGTTTATCATTATAAAGATACTATCTAAGGTACACTGATATGAATAATTTGTATAATAATTCTGTTTATATAATCAGATAATACTAATTATTGTTTTATTCACCTCAATTTATTCGTGGAAAAACTAATATCAAATTTATAATTTATGTTTCATCATTGGAATCGTTTTATATTCATTTTGGAATTCATTATTTTGGATATTATTTCAGTATTCGATAGAAGTTGTTAGTATTACGTGATTTTTCATATTTTTTTGTTTGTCTCCTTTCTTAGATATTCCATTCTAATTGAAAATTCTTTCTTCTCTTTTCTATTTAATTTTAAATATTTTACATTGCGATTTTTAAAATTTCCTTTTCACCTTAACAATCTTGTTTAATTTTGTTTTTTTAAATAAAAATTGAGATATTCCAAATAATTTTTTAATAGGTACTTTTATATTCTCTATTTTATACCAATTAATTAGCCCACTAAATCAATATTCGTCTACTCCACCACACACATTCCCAGAACATCGTCAACAATTTTGGATATTCTATTATGTGTGGCAATGTTTTGAACTGTTTTTTGGATTACATTTTATTTAAAGCTCTTTTAATTGTTTAACTTTTTAAAAAATGACAACATTTAAAAGTTGTTACTGATATTTCATAATTATTTAATTTGTTTACTAGAATATATTTACGCCAACAAGATTTATTTTAACCTATAGGCATACAGACAAATTCTACCCTCGAATTAAATAAATTTAATTGATAAATCTAACGATACATTCATATACAAACTCTGTTTAATTAAATTTAATTAAATTTCAATCGGTTGGTATAAATCATAACTCATTGAACAGTGTTATATTTACGAATCACATCACATCACATATAACAATAATAAATAATATATATATATATTACAAATAAAATGAAATATTTTATTATAGGTTAAAATCTTTTAGAAATAGTAAATAATAGTAACATAATAATATCTGACAATCTGTTGCAAATTTATAAGCTATTCAAAATTAATAATTAGACTTTAAAAACAAGCAATTCCAAATAAATATCCCTTGAAAATTTTTAAGTTTTGATCAATTAAATATTTCAGTTTCGAAGAGCACAAGCTAGAACTCAAAATAAATTCCACTCTCAGAAAAAAAAGGTGTTTTTAGAAAATGAATAAAAATATCACAGGTGAATTGATTAATTTTAAAATGTTCTATTTATTTCATTATGTAAACTGGTTTTAAATTTTATTTTTTTAATATTTAAATAAAAACAGGAATAATTACATAAATAAAACGTATATCATTTCATTAATAATCAAACTCTACAGATTTGCATGAAGAATCCAACGTACAGACTCAAATTAAGAGACCCCTTTTTAATATTTGTGATCCTAAATCTGTCCGAGAGGATGAGGGTGAACAAAAAAAAGAGTCAAGGTCTGATTGGGGAGAGCACAGCAATACGCTAAACGAGAAAGTTGATTTTATCACTGACTTATTGGGAATCAGTTCTAAGCAATCATTTCACTGTGAATGTGGGCGTGATCATGATTTCAAGAGTGTCATTTTGAATGCTACACAAACAGCGAGCAAGTCTAATTAATAAAATTCAAAAATTAAACATTTAATTTTTTATATATTTCTTTTTTTTTACAGAATCGTCCCCATCGCTGTTTCCACAATCTTCTCAACTTCCAACGCTCAATGTTCAAAGGTCAACTGTTCGAATGAATATTAAGTCACCATCCAATTCAAAAAATAGTCTCATTAAAGGCAAAAAACCGATTATAATTGAAGTCATAGCAAGTTAGTAAATTATAAGCATTTATAAAATAAACATTAATATTGACAATAAATTACTATAAAAATAAAATAAAATAATTTTATTTTATTTTAACTTTTTAACTTTTCAACTTTTTAAATATTATATTCAAAAACATTAAATAGGTAATCTTTAAAAGATACTTCTAAAATAATAATTTATAGTAAAATAGCTATTCACATATGCTTATATAGAAAAACAAATTATTATCTAGGCTTTATGTAAAGCAAATAAATGGGAAAAGACAAAATAAATATTATTTTAAAAGGAAAATTTCTGTGAATTCAATTTAAATTTGATGTGAAAGCTTTTGAAAAGATTTTTCAATTGACTTTAAATTTTTTCTTCTTTTAATTTCTTTTCGTATTTTCTCAAGTATTTTAAATCGTCTCCACTAGATCCTCAATATTCAAAATTCAGTAATGACAGATCGGATTTCGTGTTTGACGTCAAAGCTATAAAAAAAAAATCGAAAAATACGCCCAAAAGCGAAACAGACGTAAATAATGGGGACTTTCAAAAAGGTATTAGAAGATATCATATTTTATGCTTATACTACTACTAATAATTTATTGCAGTAAATAAAGACGCTACAAAACAATTTATTGTGCAATTTTAGGTAATTTACTTTTTTATTTGTTTTAAATTATAATAAAATATTTGCTTTCATAAACATAAATTAAAGGTTGTATGTAAACTTATAATATACTTAAAATACCTTTTACTTTATTTTAAGACGACAAGAAAGACGAATTTTCCTCTCCAACCGCTCGTAAGTTTTTTAAGAATTATAAATGGACATCTTTTTATACTGGAACAATATTAGATTATATATAAACATTTTTCACAAGGGGAACAGGTATGAAATATTTGCATACAATATATAAATTCATTTTGTAACTGTTTGTGTTATCAGAAATGCTTGCAATGCACGGCAAAATTGTCGAAGATTGGAAGGAATACGGCCCGGTGGCAATGACGGAGCCAAATGGTTCGTGGACCGCCACCTTTGTTCACCCGAAAGATCCAACACAAGAGTGGACGATGATGATGACAAGTGGGACCAACTTCATAGACACCTCCCCTGTAATCATCCCCTCTGCGCTCAACGGTTGGATGTTGAGTGTAGGAGTGACTGCAACCCCTGATCACCTCTTCAAGGTGAAACCGTTCATCTTTAAATGTGACTACAGCGATAGGATGGTGGATCAGTTGCCTATGACCATCGGCATGGTTGTGAGAGTATGTCATCCAGATACTGGATTTATGCTCGCAGAAGGCAAGTCCAACTTCACCTTAATTTCAAGCTCATCAACCGACCAAAATATATCTTTAGACTGCTCACATTGTCCAATCGACAAAATTCCTATTTTCTTTATAAACTTCCTGCCAGAATTTCCTTCGTGATTTAGAAATATTTCTTATGAAGGATTACCCATATCAATCTTTTATTTATATTATTTATAGAACATTATATTATCTTTTTCGTTATATCTAATTACATTTTTATTATTATATTCCTCTTGAGTGACAAATAGAACTCACGATTTTTTTATGTTATATAATTTTTATTTTGTTCCATTTTTCTATCCCATTAATTGTAATATAATGTCAACAATTATTTTATTTTGTCAATGTCTAGAATAAAGTTTATTTTAATTTACTTTAAAAATTTTTCCAACAACAAACATTTAAATTTTCCAGTGTATATAATTATTTATAATTAATATAAGAGAGCAAAGCGATCGAGTACTATTATACAGCTAATAGAAATTAGAGAAATTAAATTGACTTTTCAAATGAGTGAATGTTATTTATTCTATTCAATGAGTGAAAATGGAATTATCTTTAGTGACGTATTATAGAAGCAAAAGATTTCCGTAGTCGCTAATTTGAAATACGTTTCATAAGGTAAATTATAATACTTTTTGTGGGCAATAGTTCTACTGTAACCACACTAACTCTTAATAAACAGTTAAAATATATGATGACCGAATTAATGAATTCTGCCAATATTGTAATCTAGACGGTTGGAAGACGCCATGTAAAGGAGAAATATAGTTTTTGGATCAACTTAAAAATGAAAAGATAATGTGTGCAAGTAGAATTTGGTACATTTATTAAATGAGTAATCATAAATGCAATTACTGATTTGTGAGTCATTACAGGACTATCCTAGATAGAATATAACTGTGTGCTTCTGAAAAGTTACGAAACAGGCTACTAACGCACCTAATAATTGAAAATGTTTATATAAAAGTCGATTATGATACATTCTGTGAAGACTTACATTGCGCTGAGCTAGTTTCATTTAAAATTCCATTGCGATTTAACGAAACCACAAGAATGTGGATTTTTGTATGGTATCCAAGCAAAAGGTGAAAATAATAAGAATAATGTTAATATTCTAAAAGAGTGTAGAACGTAAATACTCAAATTTGGCTGAAGGATAAATTTTCAAAACATCTAGATGTTCAAAAGATAATGACGGTTAAGTAAAATCTATCTTCAAATTTTTAATATTTTCATATTCTTAAGAATTCTATTTTGTTAACGTTTTTTAAATAATAAGGTTTCGAAATTCTATAAGTGTGAGAAAAGATTTATTGATGTAGATTTCATATTATACTTTTCAAGTAGCATTTAAATTTTATTTGTAAATAAATTTGAGAATTGTTTACAAATATTTTTTTAAATTTTTAAAACAATTTATGATAATTTTAAAATATGAAAAAATGTTTAAATTATGAAAATATATTATAGTGATTAACTCTAGATAATTTAACTTAATTATATATAAAAAAATAGATATGTAGAACATTGAAAATTGTTCGAATATAATTTATGTTTACTTTCTTTTCTTTTAAATATATTTATAATAAAAGGGTATGAATAAGTTTTCTTTTTTTTGAATAAAATACATTTTGTAAACAATTTTTTAAAATGTATTAATGAAAAGATTTGACTAATTCATATTTTAAAAAAGTAGTCAGGAGTTATGTGTATTCTAATATATCATCTGTATTTGTAATTTTAATCAGAAGATAACACAAAATATTTCTTTATTGCAGAAAGAAAAGAACCAACTGTTCTGATTTAAATAAAATTCAAGATTTGTGCTAAATAGTTTTCATTGAGTTTCCAATTAATAAAAGTTAAAATTAGCTACACATGATACCGCGAAAGATCAACATACGACAACCAACTTTAAATTGTTGATCTTTTAACCGATTAAATAAAATACATGAAAGAATAATAACAATAGTTAATACGAGTAGATATAAAGAATTGTAAAGAAATGAAAATAACTATATGTGGCAAGAAAGGGAGTCTGTGGTTAAGGATAAGTACTGTACGGTATATGTAATATGGAATTGGTGAGATTATGTTTCACATGAAATTTGAAGTAGATTGTTGATCAAATAAATTCATTAAACATCAAAAGTAAACATTAACATGATTGTCTCCTTTCTGAAGACATAACGAAGTTGAACTGTTTTAAATGAAGTCTTTAAAATAAATTGAAATAGTTTGTATAACAGACTAAACTTCCATTTAGAATTTGTTTTACTTTAACGACAAACGATAATATTTAAAGCTCTTGTTAATCATAATGAAAATCGTCTTTTGGTATATGATTCTTTTTTATTTGTGTTTCTGCAAACACATATTTATAATATTGAAAATAGGTACTATGCTAATATGGGGTGATATTTATAGCATGCTCCAATAAAAACATAGTTTTAGAAATTAGAGGTTTTTATCTTACTTAAAGCGATCAAATAAAATAATAAAAATATTTATTTTATTGTCATGACCATTTTTTAGAATTCTTTGGGTTTATGCACAACAATTTCACTCATCTTTCCGATAATTATGATCCACTGTTTCCCCTTCATTTTAATCACTGTATGTATTATAAGACTGCACCCTATATGGAAAAAGACGAAGCTCAACAGAGTCAGACAACTGTGACTTTTATAGACATGCAAATAAAACGAACAGAAATGACAGAACATAATATCCAGGGAGTACTCCGGCCGGACCAGAGCTTCCATTACAAAGGTTTCGATCGTGGCACGAATGACAAGAAGCGACACTAATCCCAGCGCCGGAGTATTGCTTATTATTGTTGGCAACGTTGGGAAGGTTGATCTCACAGCCATTGTAGTGGTTTGAGCACTCTCTAATTATTTTAGTTTTCGTCTTACCAGACATGACTTTTTTCTGAAAGTGAAAATGCAGAATTTCGGAAATTTATTTAGTATTCAACACTTATTTACATAGCATTAAAGATTTTAGTTCACAATGTTCAACATAGATGCGTCCCTTGCGTAATGATCCCGATAAAAAGTAACTAAAAGTGGTTGCAAATGCACTGACCAGGTTATCATTTTTAGCGGTGGCCCATCCGAATGTAGCAAGTTGTAACCCCAGTTCGTACTCCTGACTTACAAACTGATTTACGCTGCAGCATTGACCTCATTTTTGATTGATTGATTTGTTGAAACCTGTGGCTACTTATTATTTAGTTAATTATAAATTATACCCTGGTCAGAGCATTTGCAACAACTTTCAGTTATAATATATAATGCCACAGAGTAAATAAATAAAATGAGTTTTTATTTTACTCCAATTTCTTATAAAATTTCGTTATTATTGATTTATTGACTACTTTACTGGCTAAAATAGTTTTATGGAAAAATTACACGTGCTATGAAATGTTATGGACACATTAAATTTAAAAAGGAATATTTGTATTCAGTTCAGTGTTTTATTTTGTGCTTTGAATAAAAGATTAAGGAGACATTAGTTCTCTGTAACAGCAATATTTTTCAACTATACTATTCAAAAGTTGACTGCTGTTAAAAATCAAATAATTTTCAGCGGATTTATAGATAATTACGACAAATTATTAATTAAGAAAAAGTGACTTCAAACTGTGTGCTTTGATTAATGTACTCTGCAGGACAGAAATTGATGGAACACTAAATATATATTTTTAGATTAAAGATGTTTTGTCTGGGAATAAAGAGAATATTTCATAGAGTAAATGACATTTAATGAATAGAAAAGGATGTTGAATGAGAAGGTTGAAAAGGAATTATTTTTATTCGAACTTTCTATTATAAGACGAAAAAGTGGGGTAATCATGCTTATATAAAGAGAATATTTAGCTCTAAAAGAAACCGTTTTGGTTAGAATTAATTATTTGTCTTCTGAATGATCGTTTACGCTTTATAAGTCTATTATTGCTCTAAAAATGTTAATAATAAAAACGGATGATTTCTGAAAAATATTTCTCTATATATATAATATCACTACACGGTAATTACACTGAAGTTGTTCTACTGCATTAAATTATTGATTTATCATAGACCGTAAATATAAGCTATATCTTTAATTACTATCGGTTGGTTTAGTACATTAGTTGCGAAATATTCAATTTGTTAGTTGTTGTAATATATGTTTAAAAGCTCCTTCGTACAACACAGCCTGTGCACTCCGCTTTCATGGACACAGCCGAATCTTCGGTATCTAAGGAGGATGGGCAGTTGTCGCAGACGTAGCATTGGATAGCATTGGTTACTGTAAAAGAGAAACAGGACCATTTATCATTCAAATAAAGGGATTTAAATACGCAATTTACGAACACAATTATCTCTTATGATAAAGTTAGAAAATCCCCAAATAATACAATCTGAACTGGAAAGTTGCAAACAATTTATGCGGTTTTTCGAATTCAACTGAATACAATTCTAAGGCTTATAACTATTTTTTTTGTCGGTACAAAATCTTACTTGTTCGTTATAATTGCATTATTTACTATCCCAGATTAAAATTAATTTATTAATCATATTAAATACTTTTTTATTCGTATAATATACTTTTATACCACATAACATTTTAACTTTTATAATTTGTTTAATGTTTTGATTTGACAGATCTAATTTATCAACAGCTCAAAGTCATCTTTAACAAAAATCCCGGAGATTTATTCGAGAGGTTATTAACTTCCGTGTGTTTGGGACAACTATTGTAATCATAGCTCGCTATATATAATTATATGAGAACAATCAAGGAAGAGAGAAGATAGAGTGAAAAGCAAGAGACAGGTCGCTTTCGATGTATAAGTATACATATCTCATATATATATATTTGCTCATACATTATTCATGTGGATTATATTGCTCGAACAAGCCGAACCATCCGGAACGAAGGCAATGCGATGTAGAATTCTAAGAAGAAAGTGT
Source organism: Vannuccia rotundouncinata (assembly GCA_034780395.1). NCBI lineage: Eukaryota > Metazoa > Platyhelminthes > Proseriata > Coelogynoporidae > Vannuccia > Vannuccia rotundouncinata. Next base: position 26,004 of record JAUZNC010005574.1, on the reverse strand, counting down.
GAATAAAGACGAAATAATATATCCAGGACGATAGGATCATGTATCTATTTAAAAATGAATTATTGTTTAAATAAAAGGTTGATATGATGTTTCCTTTCTATACCATTGTAAGAAGAAAGTTTCAACTGGTTATTTTTTGTTCTAGAAAACGAATAATATATTTGTATAATTGAATAAAATGATGAAACAATTTTACTGACAGTTAATAATTATATTTGATATATAAATTTCTATAGAAAGCTAGTTTAATTACTGATAAATTTTCTTATTTATACATTTCGACAAACAGCATCATAAATTTTCTAATTTATTAATTTAAAAAAATATTTAGATAACTAATTAACTAGTTGATTTAACTTTTGTATTAAATTTATTGTCAACTTTTCACGCGTATGTATTCGTATTGACTTTACAAATTCAAACAATCAGTATTTAAATATTTAATAAATTATCGAGTGATAAAAGTAATGCATTCCTTCTAGAAAGTATGTGTCCCGATTTGCCGGTTTGAAATAAGTGTATCCTGGCTGGTGTTACACGGCTCAAATTAAATACATATTTGTAATTTTACACAGCTTTTCATATCTACTACATATTTATCTAACATATAACTCAACACATATTTAATAAATTATGCAAAATATGTTTGAAATTGAAATGTTAATATATGCAGTTTATTCAAATTTTAACAAGTGATTTAAAAGAATGCTTATATATTTGTATACAACTTATATATTCGACAAAAGTACATTTTTTCAAAAGTTCTAGAAATTACAATTGTTTAAATGTATAATAAACTTTTCTGCGAACAAATATGGATATATATAAATTGACAATATGTATAATTAAAGAATATGTTTTATATAACCTTGTCACGTGCATTGTACAGCTCATTCCTAGAATTGCATACAGTAGTTATATTCTAATTCATGCATCAAAAGAAATGTTTATAATTGAAGCAAAAAGCAATTCCTCTTTAAGTTATAAACATAGTTTAGCATTTTTGACGATATAATATAAAAATGTAGCCAATGGCTGGCGCTAAAAATAGACAATTAGGTTATGATAAACATTTTCTAGTATATTTTCGCATAAAAGCTTAAGCATTATAAAAGTTTCGTTAAAAAAAATTAATTTAAATATTTGTGATTTTAAGATGTATTTTAGTATTCTTTTATTATATATTTTTTTTTTTATTTATCTATTATTATATTTATAAAATGTTGACAATACTCTACTAAATCTGATTTCATAATTAAACCACAAGTCAGTCATCTGATATCAGAGAAAATTTGTATAATAATTCTAAAGTTATTTTCAATTTCAAATATCTACATAAGAAATAGGGGAATGTGTGTCCTTAGCACTCTGAATTCATAAACAAAATTATAGAGGTAGTAAATTCTCAGCAATAATCAAAACTTACTCACTATAAATTAATATCTTTTTATAATAAATTATACAATCTAGAAAAACATATTGATTTTTCCGTGGAAGCATCACCCATGAGACTGTATTAATAACTAATGGTGATCCAAGTCAACGTTTGAAATATACATGTATTTTTATTAGAAACATTTCGACAGAGCCAATAGCTTTGCCTGCTTTCGTCATTTATCAAATTTCCGTGACAACAAGCTAACATTTTTGGAAGTGTTAGGAAGGGGTGTAAAAAGACGGAGGCAGCGAAAAGTGATAATATCTGTTGTTTGTTAAAACTTTTTTAAAAAGCAAAAAGAAAATTGCTCGTTGTCAAATTTCGTTTCGAATGTCTTGTGATGTTTGATTGAGAAATTATTTATTTTGTTTTATCGCTGAATAAATCACGAGATTCTTAATTAATTATATACAGGGTGGCGCACAAGGATATACCCGTTAACAAAATTTTAATCTATGAATTTTACATTTTAAACTGATGTGACGTATCATTAAATCTATGATTTAAATTTAAAATTGCTGTGACTAGATTAAAACTATATATATCAACTACCATGGATTTATGATTTAAATTTGAAATTGCTGTATGACTTGATTAATTTCAATTCATTGTTATGTGTGTAAATTATGGCTGATACCGAAGAAAAAAGATTTATAGATCGAATAAGAACAATTTTTTTAAAAGAAGCTAGAGATAATGGTTAGAGAAAGGATGAATTTTATATTACCAGAAACATAATTTTACAAATATAGAAAACTTTTTTATATGAAAGTCAAATATTGTTTAGAACAGTAACAATTAATAAAAGACTTTCAAAATATTTAAATCTATACGTAGTTAGCACAAATCAGAAAATAGTTTTGTAAGAGCTAACACAATTTATGGTATATCATTTCTTTTGTGGTATGAGTTAACACAGTTTTTGCCATTTTGGATAATAATAATATGTGTTTAAAAATTATCAGCTGGTAAACTAACAACAAAGAAAGGTGTTCTCATATATACAATAGTCAAATACAAAATTAATTAATTTAATTAATAAAGCATACTAAATTAAATTGTGTCCGAAATGAAAATGGGCAAAAGACAAAATGGTGAAATCTTGTTCGTCCCATATTGTTACAAATAGAGCTGTGAAGTAGACCAATTCAGTCAATATATCTTTGCACAGGTAAGTTCATTTAATTTTTATACATATTATGAGTCTTTATTGTCTTTATTGTATATTATATTATTAACAATATGTGTTTTTTTCTGGAGAATTATTTATTTAACTCAATTTAATTTATTTATTGGGTTTTCATTTCGGACAAAACGTAGTAGTTTGCCTTTCTATAGAAGTTAAGTACGATATCAATGGTCACTATAGGTCAATTTGCTTGGTGCATACAGCCCAATATCTAAAATGTTTAATATTGATTAGATTATTTGATTTTAATAAAGTTGATATCAAACCGAATCAATTATAGTAATTGTTTTGGCGAAAAGTAATTAAATGTTTCAAAACAATTATTGTCCAATTAATTAAATTTAAAAGTTCTTCAAATAAAGAATAAACAAAAACAAATTCGCAAACGTCAATGAGTAAGGTTACCCGGGAGTGTATGAAACAACAACAAATATAATTTTTAATATTTTGTGTCGATTTTAATTTTTATTAATCAAATTTTCATCTTTCAAAATAAATTTTATATTATATAACCACATTTTAGAAATATTAATTAGTTTACGCAAAATATAATTCTGACAATAAAAATATACTTATTTTAAATTTTGAAAAAATAATCTTATTTCACGGCTTTGAATGTTTTAATATATTTTAAAATAGGTTGGATTTGGATAATTAATTAAAAGATTATACAGTGTTGTTAAAATACGTATGGAGTTAAAATGATAATTAAAAAAATTCTTTATTCATTTGGTATTTTATAATCTATTTGTTGTGCTTCATATGAATATAATAGAAAGGAAAATCATGATCATAATTTAATTCTCTAGGTGGTGATTATAAAAATATAGCCAACCAAATATTAAAAGAAACATTCTTATTAAGAAAAAATCTATGATATTAAGAAAATAAATGAAATCAAATGGAAAATGGGAAATGGAAAATCTGTGAATTTTAAATTATATTAAAATTTGAAACATCAACGTTCCAGATGATAAGATATTTGCTAATTCGATTTGATGGTATATAAGTCTAATTATCAGCTTATAGAAAATAATGGTTATCAGAACTGATGTACTTACTTTTTCTTCTTGGAAAAGAAAGAATCAATAATTATGCATTTCAAATCATAAACATAAAAATTTTGAAAAATGATTGGTACAATATTCTTTTTTTCGCTTGGACAAGTAGAAAAACGATATATTAAGTCATATAGCTTTTATTTTAAATTATATGGAATTTAATAATAATTTTTAATTGATATTGAAATTCATCTCTTTGATTTTACAGTTTGACTCTTCGTCATATAACATAATGTGCTCTATGTGTTCTCCATTTTTTGCTATATGTTACTTCCGATTAATAATAGAATAACAAAATCTAAATATTGATTTAAAATATATATATTGATGTTAGGTCTATAACGCTTCTGCATGTTCAAATTTAAATTTCCTTTTAGATGAATTATATAATTGTATATATATAACTTATTCTTGAATTCAAAAATTTTATTTTATTCAGTTTGTACACAATTAAAATGTTAGAACTATAACTAGATAAACTTTAGATATGTAATACAGAAATACAAAAAGCTCTCCACACCCGTGAAATACCGGTTTTAGACTCTTGACAACGATTAGTTTTTAGCTTGATTTTTATCACGTAATCTTTCAAAGCGATTTTTTATTTGAGCGATTAATTTAAACTTCAGCATAATTGTAAAAATATCAAAGGCTAGTATAAAAAGGTACTTCCAAATCTAATTTAATCGTTTAAAGCACGAACAGAGGCTTACTTATTTAAAATCATCCCAATACTTCGCGATGTAAATTTGGAAATGACCACAATCTTACGTTGTAGCATTTTCTAAATTAGACAATTAATTTTCATTTTCATGTTTTAAACGGGGTGTTTAAATGTTATAAATTTTGAGTTTTTCTCTACTTGACATTTAAATTTTTGTGCTGAATTATTAGCTCCTCTAAGTTGAATAAATTTGTTAAAAGATGTGGAATATTTTGAAATTGGAAAGTCTATATGTTACTAAAATAGGTAGATGCTGTTAAATCTGATAAATTATAATCTTTCTATTTAATCTTGTAAAATGTTTCTATGATGATATAATTAATAAAATTATTCTGATACCATGTTAATAAAAATTTTTATTAAATGTTCCGAAATTATCTTCTTAAAATCTTCTGAAATGTTCCAAGTAATTGACGTGAAATCTTATTAAATATAGATGTGTCATTTACTAAATTTTGCTGAACATCACCTCATAATTCATTACTACATAGGTTTCTGTCATTAAAAATATATTATATACGTGTTCAAAAGGTATATTTTTAAAAATTACAAAACAATTATTTAAGAAATGTTTATTTGTCATAAGGATCAACTTGCTATCCCCTTTTTTCAATACACAAAAAAGCTAGGCTTCAATACTATAACGAGTTTGTGATCGCTCATCAATAATAAAGATTTCTCTTAGTATTCTCTTGTCCCATTAGTAATACATTAGTGATGCCCCAAAAATTCTCAAATTTAAATTTTATGTAGATACATTATATGAGACATTATTAATTATTGAGAAAATATATTTGAATTCTAAATTATTACTTCATTGATGTAAATTTAAACTGTTCTTTCATAGAGATCACCCCAAAAGAAAAAAAAAGAAAAATCCATGTACATACGTAATAGTCATATTTGTGTCATTGCATGTAATTTTAATGTCTTATTTTTTTAGTTATTTTCAGTGTATCCCATTAGTCACTATATTGACTTATGGGATACACTGAAAATAAAATAAGTCAATGGTAACATTTTAAAAAATGTCACTGTATCATGAAATTTAGAGTTTTTTGACAAAATTCTAAATGTGGATAAAAATTAAAAATTCTCCATTATGTTCCAAATTCCAAATTTCCCGTAAAAGTTTACAAATCCGGAAAAATTTTAAGTGTCAATTTTAAAATTCAATTTAGAAATTTTTAGAAAAAGTCATTTACAGGGTTCAAGAAGTCCCCGTCACATAGACACAATAGGCATTTTTAAAAATTGGGAGATATACAGATTTTTATGAATAAACCTAAGAATTTATCAGTAAGTTTCTTTTATCAATTCAAATTGTGAAATATGGATAAGATGCATTATAGTTTTATTGTGAAGTCCAACTCACAATACATTACAAACATTACACTTGCAATACATCCCACTTACATTAAACATTACGATTCCAAAAGATATTATTTATTAAATGCATTATTTTATTAACATTAAATATGTACATACTAATATTTTAAAACATTAGCTGTCATTAATGGTTCATTAATATTCATGTGGATCTACTTAACCCTATCATACCCGGGCTAAAAGACGCACTCAAAAACCTGGGGGGGGGGTCAATTCGGCCCGCGCCCTATATTTCATCCCACAGTTTAACTATAACCTTGAAATTTAGTATGTAGGTCTCAGTTTTCTATAGTTATCAAGTACAAAAAAATATTTAAATTATAATCATCTCCAAATATTTAAGGTAACATTATCAAATTTTTGATAGCAAAAAATATTTCACAAATGCCATAAGGTATTAAATTAGGTGTGAAGGGACTCTTTTATATAATTAGGTCACAATTTAGTATAGATATAATCCTTCCATACTACTATTTCATTATTGATTTATTTTTTATTGAATTTTATTTATTGTAGTTTTATCGATTAATTTTATACATGAGCATTTTCATTTCATTTATATTCTATTTTTTTAATTTTTACATTTTTTTGTTGTCATTTTACTGTATGGTTTAAATATACAACTAATTCCATGGAGTCTGTATTGTGTTACGTTCATAATGAAATTATATTTTCATGAAGTCGTAAATTTAAAAGTATCTCCCCAAAATAATTGATCCTCTATTATTAACCTCCCAGTAACCAGTTCACAATAGTAATTACTTTTGAGTTTTGTTTGTTAATTGATATGTAATTGATATTTCAAAATTTAAATAAAGCATTGCTAAAATATTCAGTGGAAATCCATCAATGGAATAAATTTCAATGCTTTTAATAATTAGTGAAGATTCGACCGACGAAGATTACATTTTCCGCCAGAAAATCAATAGATTTATTATTTAAATCTATCGTAATCTGAAAAAGCCTGAAGTTATAATTTTACAGCCTATATAGAACCGTTTCAGCCAACGAGGCTCGAGAGTGGAGGGACAAATTTATCCGGAAATCTCGACAAATTCGTACTCAATTTGGTTTATCGTGCGATAAGTTCTACCACGAGAGGGTTAATACAATTTATCACCGTCTTATATCGTCCTGAGGCTAGAGTATGGGTGGAAGAAATCCACTGAGAATTTGTCAACTAGAATATTCAGTTTAGTTCTCTATTACGTGGTTGTGGTGGTAGAAGGCGTAAATAAATCGAAAGTTTTATGTGCTCCATAATGTAATAGGAATAGTTCAGTGCCATAAATAAGGTCAATACCCAATTTTTACATTTATTAATTAGAAAAGTTTGTGAAGTGTTTCAATACTTAAATTTTCGATATAAAATGTTAAAAATACTGTATATCTTTCAAAAGATTTAATAGTTTTTTTTAAAGAATAACAAATAAATAGTTTTTCTAAATTGGTTTTTGTTAAATAAAATTGACTCACCTGTGACGGTAATGTAAAAAAGGATGACAGTTAAAAGGAGATTGATCGTTTTGGACATGGAGGATTCTTCTTCGATAGAAACTGAAAATAGCAGTTATCGTTATGCAAAAAAAAATATTTCAAAATTACAAGAGAAATCTAACAAAAAACAGACACAGTCTATTCTATGAATTGTGTATTAGGTAATGTACGCTATGTTTCATAAATATTTCTCGTTTCTAAATAAAATAAAAATAGTTCATTCCATTTTTACTAGAAAATATCAACAACAAAAACCTTTCGTAATTGCTTTTGTATATGTCATCATTAAAAGTACTTTAAGAACAAAGAATAATTTTCTAAACATACTTATTGCATGTTTAAAATAAAGGTTATTGTATGAAAGTATTGAAAAACATTATAAAATTTCACACAACACTAATCAATATAGAAAATAGATAGACTTTCAAACTCATCATCATCAATATTGACGACTTATCTTAGGGATAAAAATCAATACCATACGTAGGTGTTCCATGATTGGTTATTTTTATTAATTATAGATCTATAATTTGTTGGTAATAAAAAGATCCATTGTTTATCGAGGATAATTATTGCCAAATATCTATGGATTAGTTGAAGTTATAATTCAGTATTTTTTATATATGTTTTGAATTTAAAAGGTATTTAGAAATATTATAATTTTCTGATTTTCTGATTTTCTGATTTTCTGATTTTCTGATTATAAATTAAATAAAGATCGACTAAATATAGTTTAAAGACTGTTGAATTAAGGCGACTGTACGCTACACCATATATTCATTGACCTATATACATTGTTCGACTGTTGAATTATGGCGACTGTACGCTACATCATATATTCATTGACCTATATATTAGACCTATATCTAGACTGGAAAACTGACGAAATTATGAATCAATTAATGGGGATTATTCATGGATTTCAATTATATAGGATAATTCAGATTTGGTTTTAAGAGGAAATTTTTTCAATATATAATATTTATCAAATTCCCCTTTTAAAACGAAACCATTAATGTATAAAACTGCCATGATATGTTGGCGGTCTAGATAAATAATATGTAGGCCAATGCACACATTAGATATCAGACAATACATAATTAAAATAAAATTATATTTTGGCAAACTCTTTTCAAACAATATATCCGTAAATTTATTCAGTTGGTAAATCCAACCTTCTGAACAGAGAAGTACAGAGAATTCTACCCGGACCTTTCTATAGTTACATATACGAGTTATTTATCTATACCCGAACATGGAGCCCCCGTGGTTAACAGGGAATACATGTGAAGTTTGACTTAGCCCATCGACCTTTCGACTACATCAACATCTGTTGGACCTTTAGTGTCTATTTCTTCATCATGGTTGGTCGTTTTACACGATGGTCTGAAGATATTCTCTTCCAAAAACTCAAAAAGATATCACAACAGCAGTATAGTGTTTATCCAGATGACGCTTTTTAAATACCGACAGATAAACATTCAGACAAAGGAGATGAATTTCATTTTATTCTATGATCAACGAATTTAAAGTGACTCAAGACAAGCAATTGTGGGTATTCTAAATTAATGGATGAACTTGATATCCGCACCGTTCTTAAAAAGAATTTGGTAATATTCTTAGCTGAGGTCATTGACACGGTTCTTAGTAAATTTCAAGCTGTTATCATTTCGAATCTGCTGAATGACACAGTGAATACCACGATCAATCCTAACGTAACTCAAACGCATGGTTCTCCTCTAGTAACGGTTTCAGATAGTCTTCAGACAACACCAACTATGATGATGACGCAAGCGAGTTTTGTTCACCATAGTGGATATTAATTGTGTGTAAAGTAAGCTTACTTGTGACGATGTTTATCAATACAACTTGTAATCCTTCGAAATGTCTTCTTTTATTAAAGCATTATTTTAAAATTTTAATTTTATAAGCGGGAAATTTAAAATTTTTGTTCAAATTCAAATAAAACTAGCGGATCCCCTGTAAAACAATCAAACAATTTTTGGAATACTTTAGCTGTAACTTATAAAATCAATTCGTAAAACAAATAATAATGGAGGTTATATAAAGTAATTAAATATAGTTGAACTGTAATTTATTCAGAATTTATTTTGTTTAACAGCACTATTTTTATATCCGGAAAGAATAGAAATAATATATTTGAAAAAAAATAGTAAAACAGCAATAAAAACATATTTTTCCACATGATATTAAACTGAACTTTAGACCTTCTCTATATATTAAATGAATCTTACTTCATTCAAACTCATATTCCACTTATATTATCTTTTTTAAAGTCGATTTTAATCTTAGACGGAAAACCCTTTTAATTGTCTTGTAACTCATGTAGAAATATGTTAGTTTTTACAGTGATAAAGGTCAAATATATAAATAATGCATATTAATTAACAAATATTATATATAGGTCAAAAAGCAATATTTTCATAGAAATCCGATAAAATGATTAATCATTTATAAGAATTGGTCGTTTTCATATGTGGATGTTGTTTGAAATTTTGGATAAAGTTAAATATTTATATGATCAAGTTTTATTGGTCACTATTTCTTCTCTTTTGTGAGAATTTCAATGTAATTATTACACAAAGCTTCTCTTATTTTACATTGACTGTTAAATTTTTTCTTAACTGTTTTCTTAAATTTTGTTAACCTTAATTGTAAGGAAAGATGTAGATTAAATTGATCACGCCAAATAGAATGCTCGACTTGAGGGATCAAAGACTCAAATATATGTTATAGAAAAAGTTATCGATTTAAAATTATTTTCTTCGAATATTTTGAATTCGTCAAGTTGATAATTTAATGGCTTCAAATTATATATATATTTTTTTTTTATTAATAAATTTATATATTTAATTAAAACTTTTTCGAAGCTGCGGTTTATTTTTATTTAATTAAAAGATTTAAGAATTTTATTTCTTCAATTTTATTGTGAATTTTAAAAGTATGCTAAACTGATACATGTAACAACAGTGTCTTGACAACAGTATATTAACAACAATGTCTTGACAACATGTAACAACAGTTTATTGACAACATTGTCGTAAAAACAGTTTCTTAAAAACATTGTCGTAAAATCAGTGTCTTGACAACATTGTCGTGAGAACAATATCTTGTCAACAGTATATTAACAACAATGTCTTGACAACAGCATATTAACAACAATGTCTTGACAACAGTATATTAACAACAATGTCTTGACAACATGTAACAACAGTTTCTTGACAACATTGTCGTAAAAACAGTTTCTTAACAACATTGTCGTAAAATCAGTGTCTTGACAACATTGTCGTGAGAACAATATCTTGTCAACAGTATATTAACAATTGTGTAAATATGAACAGCATAATTAACATATTTATATTTTCTTAATTTGCAATTATCAACTATAGAATGAAATAAATCAAATATTTAGAATGTAAACTATCTGTTTATAACGTACAGTTTTATCTAATTATAAAACATATAGCCTTTCGGGTAACTAAAACACCTTTATAACCCATCTGCTAGTAAAGCACAAATCATTTTTTTACTACCCGAACTCAACAAAAAACAGTCTGTTAGTCAAACATTGGACCACCCATTGAAATAAAACTATTATATCCATTTTAACGTTGATATTAATCTTGTAAATGCTATGAGCATACACGAATTTGATTAAATAATTATTAGACAACACAAAATATTTGTAACATATGTTAATGGCAAAGGACTTAACTTCAAACAAATTTACTGAAGTTCTTATACTTCCACATATATTATGTATTTAAGTAGGTGTACGTTCTGGGTGAAATATTTCTTCATAATGCTCTATACAGAAATGAATGGAATATGTGTAATAAATACTAAAATATTTGTTAAACATGGTCTAATTTACACTTAGTAACAAATTTTAATTAATTTCTAAATATATTTTTTGTAATTGCTTTTCTTTAATGTTATTTATTTCCTCTGTTCAATATAAGTATAAATAATAACACGACAATAATTTACTTTTACAATACCGTTTACTTTAGAACAATTTAAAAGTTATTATACAATTACAAAAATGTTTGGTTATCTAGAGTCATAGTTAACATTATAATCATATTTAGTTCAATAAATTGATTTTTAAATACTTTAATACATAATAGTTTAATAGTTTAATGATAATTTAATATTTTTTGATAATTGGTAATTGATAATTGATAAATTATAAATGATAAACAAAATACCTAACCTACCTACCACACAATTGAAATAATTATGAAAGTTTTCTTTAAATGTTCATTTTCGAAGTTTTCTGATATAGGTAAAGACGAAAATACATTTATACATTTCTATTATTAAATTTTCCGAAATATTAATAATTTAATCAATATTATATAAATATTTTAACGTTATGTAAATATTCTATGAATAATAAAGTATGAAATCGTAATGTCCTAAACACCTATAAAACTTTTATTTATTTTTTTGAAGTGGCAAAAAATGTATTTAATGCTTACCTTAAATTGCAAAAAAATAATCAATTCTGGTCTCAAAATTTTAACCGGAGTATAGTAATTAAAATAAAAAATAGATTTAATAATTTGGTATTGCTCACAAGTAATGAATTAGACAGACTTCATATAAATAATTTTTTTAACCAATCAAATTGCAAACACAGTATGGAATAATTGTAAGTTAGTTAACATATATTTTATCAGCCAATAATTTGCTAATAGCTTTTCCAATTTTGGTAAAGTCAACTCACAAAGATATGACTACGACCACAACTTGTTTAATTTCGTATGGCAAATATATTTTAAATATTTCATGTGTATATGTAAACTTTAAACAATTTAAAAATTTTATTTTTATAATTGAATTATTTTTAATATCTAAATAAAAATATGATTTTCATTGTATCTTCTTCCGCGGTACGTAAATTAAAATTATAGTTGGTTTCAAATATATCTTCTTGATAAAATAGAGATCACACTCAATCTACATATAACAAGAGAGAAAACCACAAATCAACAGTAAGTTTGAGTGAAACTAACTTTTAACCTCCCAATTTTATTCTTAAACATTCTACATGACTTTTACAGCACTTTTAACATTCATCTCATATCTAACATTTCTTATTATTACATTTTAGCCACATTCGATTGTAACCCCCTCTTCCTTTATTCTATACTGATTCCTTTTAATCTTGTAGCAATTAGTTACGTCACCTTTTATAGCTTTGTGTATATAATAATATGTATATATAATACCAATATCTCATTGTTTTTATCCGTTCTATTACACGTCTATATAGAGTGGATCTCCGAAAATTTGAAAAATAAATTATAATTTTACTGAAATACAGACTTTTTTTCCTTCTATTTTAATATATCTTCTTAATTGGTTTGAAATATACCTTCTTCGGTACATAAATTAGAATTATACCATTACTAAAATAGAGTTTGTTTGAAATATTTTTAATAACATTTGCGTTATATACAGCTAGATATAGAGAAAATAGTGAAATGAAAATTATATTAGCTGTAGTAACAGTGTGGTAATTATAGTAATAACAACTATAAATATATATCTAGGTATATCTCTCGCAATAATAATTTTTAATATATAAAATTTAAAATAATTCATATTATGATAAATGTTTATGAATATGAATATTCTCAATTTTATTGAAATTTACAAATAAGTTACCATACCTAAAAATATAAAATAAACTGAATACAGATCATGATAGCTGTATATAATTTAAAATAAAATAAATAATTAGAACAAAATTATTCAGATATCGATAATAGCAAAAATTACATTTAATTCAGAGCAAGATTAAATTTAATTTATATATAACGAAAGGTATAAAAATGGAAATATCCAGAAACTTCAAAGTAGCTACAAAATTGATTTAGATATTTTGTATAAGTTAATACGTGAAATGAATTGATTATCGAATCTTATTTGCTAATGACTTTGGTTATTTTTATCTCACGTACACATTGAATAAAACCAAATTAACTGAAATTTCCCTATATAAAACACGAAATCCTAGATTATCCAATATTAATAATAATTTATTTCGTTTAATAGATTTGTAAACTTAAAATTATACATTTAAACAAAAATTAAATCTTGTTTTTTCATTAATTTCCTAATATTATACTGTTGCCTGAAGGAAATTAGAAATTCTGACGATTTAATTGTTCAATCAACAAATCAATTATTATTAAAGTAGGTGTATCTCCTCGTAAGTATAAATAGTGTAATCAGGAGTCTGTTGGAAACTAATACTTAATAAAAATTAATACTAATACAATTTGATCATTAAATATTTGTAAATTTATCAAATTATGTTTTTTTATATTTAAAAATTAATTTTAATTAAAATGCGACATTAAAGCAATAAATTATTTTTTTATATTTAAAATAAAATTTCGTTATATATGGTTATTGTTTTAAATAATGTAGTAATATAATTAGATTTTATTTCAAAAAAATCAAGAAATTGACTAATTCGATAAATAATGTCTCAACCGTCATTAGATATTCGTCTCAAAAAAATTAATAAAACGTATTATGAAAATGTAAGTAAATGAACAATAAATGAATATTATATCTTCCCTGTTATTTTAAGTTTTCTTGATTTAAATTAAACTAAATATTTTAAGTTTCTGATTTTTAAACAATTTTCTTATAATATAATATATATAAATTATCAAAATGACTAAGGTTTTATATCTTTTTTAAAAGGTTTTAATACTTTTCTTATTTTATTAATTCATATAATTAGTGACCTGCTCTTATTTTTGGAATGAATAAATGTTCACATTATATAAATTTTAAGTAACTTCCTATTTACTTATTAAATATATTATTTTTTACTGTTTCAATCAGGGATCATCTCCAAATCAAAGTGATCCATTCAAAATGTGCTTTGGAAATTGTAGAGAGGGGTGTTATGGGTGGTGTTTTCACTATAAGAAAAGAATAATTACATAGTATGAAAAACTTAAATTATTTTATCAATATTTATTAGTTTCTGTTTCATAGCAATCAAAATTGAATCCTAATTTAATTGTCATTTTCAAGAGAGGAGGTGGGGTTCTGTAGTCAAAATGCCGAAAGTGTGTTGAGTTCTGCATGGACAACTTTAATTTGGAGATAACCCTTTAAAATCCATTTATACTGAAGTGTAATTTTAAAATCCCATATTAACTATTAATATTCAAATGTTAAGGGTGTTTAGGATGCATAAAATTAAATCTATTTTCATAAGTGTGAATCTTCTGCTGTTTAGAGGAATTCCACTTTTTTATAACAAATTGAATAATTTTTTAGAGTTTTCTAAATCTGCAATAAAAATTTGGCAGTGGGGAAAGAAGGGTGAGGTATATTTAATACAAAATATATCTATAATTTGCATATTTCTTTATTTAATAAAGTTAAAGTACCTATACCTAAAAAATATGGATATGTTCCCTTTCCTTTTTAGCCCTTTTTATTCCTTAGGCCCTCTCTAAACCTGTTTCTTTGCTAATCAATAATTAAATGCCATTCACACTAATTTTGTTTTAAAAGAATTTATTTATATGTGTTTCATCACTTTCTCTTTCTATAAAAATATTTGGTATTATTATATCTAAATGACAGAATTTTTTTTATATATTTACAATAAAAATAATATTTTTAAAATGCAAAAAATATTCTGAGAGATAATGATCTTGATAATTATTTTCAAAAACCTCCACAAAACCTTATGATTCACAGAATCTGTCAGAGATATTCCAGAACTAACATATTACCTTATTATAATAAAGTTATGGAATGGAACTATTCTATCAAATAGTAACTATAATACCCAGAAGCTATCAAATTCAGGAATAGGTTTTATTTATGTGAATACTCAGTAAATGCTCTTGAAAGAATAAACTCAATGAAATAATTTCAATTAAAATACTAAATAACAAAAGTTAAATAATTTTTTTAATCTAACTAATTAGTAAAGTTTAAGCAAATCCTTATAAAATGGTTTTCATTTCATCTTACAAAATTTACCTGCTATCAGCCAACCAAAATGGAATATTTTTGTAATTCTATTTTTTTCCTGTAATGGGAAATGGTGAAACATTTTATATCACCAAATTAGTTAAACCTATCTTCATTGATTTAGCTAGAATATAATTTTAGAACTCCATAAAAATGAATGAAATTCTCATGACAGTCTTGTCACCTGGGTTCAAATGGTTAATTAAAATAAAGCAATAGATAGAGATATTTGCTAATTATATTTAAACACTATAATATTACCTCTATTCACATAACCAAAATAGAATCCAATTTGTTTTTCATTTAAATAATGTTTTGTTTCAAAATGATTTAAGTATATTTTAACATATATAGGTATACAAATTTAAAATTAATTATTATATGTGTAATACTTTCTCACAAATTGTCAATCACATAACCAATTTATTAGAAACTTTAAAATTAAATTGTATAGGTACTTTTAATGATTTTCTTGTTACATTATATACCTATCAACTGTTTGTGAACCATTATTATAATGAATATCTCATTATTATAATGAATGTCTCATTATTGATTGTTGAGTAGGTAGTTAATCTTGTAATTAAAGTATTTGGTCATATGATCCAAAGCACTGAAACAAAAAAATATATATGAAATCAGGATGCCTTCTGACCTGAAATTGTCCAAGGAATTAAAAATTTGATCACATACTTATTTCAAACTTTTCCTATATTTTTCTGCAAATGTGATTCCTATACATTTTTATATGCACATTTAAACTTTTTTAATGTAAGATTGGCCTCCTATATTTTTTAATGAGATTTAGTAAGTTTGATATTATAAACAATTAGCAATATATAAAACTTTTACTTTTCACTGAATTTTTTTATCTGAAAAAGATTAATAAGTTTTCCTAAATGAGTGGGATCCCTTCATGGGAATGTTTAATTTTAACAATTATTTAAAAATTTGTAAAATTATATATATATTTTTTGAAAATTAATTATAAGTAAAAAGTTCTTCTTTTTGTAAAATAGTTTTATAAACCAGACTATAAATATACACTTGCTTTGGGATAAACCCAAACATCTGCAATATGGATAAATCAAAGATGTGAACTAAATTCTCAAAACATAATTAGTTGAAAAAAGTGTCTCTAATTTATTGTTTAATATATATTTTTGATTATTTATAATTACTTATAATGTTGTGTAAATGAATGAATATATTTTTATTAATGCATTATTTTAAAATTATACAGGTAAAATACAATAAAAAATATTGTTAGTATCTGGTTAAAATTAACTGCTAAAACTGCATTTAAAAATTAATTTAAAAAGAAATTTTTGGGAGTAAGATTTTATCAGTGATTTTTCAAAGTGTATCAATATTGCTTTTCAAAATTAGAATAGATTATTTTCTAATTTTGATTATTGTAGTTTTAGTGGATAATTTTACACAGATAATTAAATACTTTTAATTTATTGTATTATGCCTGTTTATTGTTATTATTTACCTCTCTGACATACTTCACCATATAATATAGTGTTTTATTTTATATATTTCAGGATTTAGTTTCAGGACTTGTACTAGTTGAGTCTAAAAATGATTTAAGTCATCAAGGTTTAACTTTGACAATGACAGGAACAGTTACTATGGAGCTAAGTGGTAAAACACATGGACTCTTTGAAGCAGTTTACCAATCGATAAAGGTCGGTTTCCATTTATATTAGTAACCATATTATGTTTTAAATATTTTGAATTCTAATTTAATAATACTAAATATATATTTTTTAGTTTTTTAAAAGTAATTTAATAGTCGCATTTTATTGTCATCATTGACTATCATAAAGCGCAATAATAATGAGAAAAGGGTTGATTTATGTTCCAACAGACTGAGTTTTACAATTATTGAATATGAATGTGAGTTCAATAATTAATTACAGCGAAGACTTTCTTACTCTAATTATGAATTTTATAATGGAATACACTTTGTTGTTGTTTTTATATTCAATAATTTAATTCGTAATGAATGTGAAGATACGGTTTTTATAATGATGTTAGTTACTACTAGTAATTTACTACTATTAATTTAGTACTATTAAAGTACTACTATTAGTAATTTCATGAAAATCTAATAATTCGCAAAAGAGTGACAGAATTCTTAGTCAACAGGAACACTATGTATCATGGGATTTATTTTCCCTCAAAAGGTTGCTGGTGTTTTTTCATAGTATAGTGTGTGCATGATATTGTTGTCATAATATAGAGAACTATAGAACTACTTCTACTAATAACATCTTTATTTAGTGTACTCAGTTGTTGAACCCTGCTTTAGAAAATAAAAAGTTGGCTTTCATTTTCTGAACAATATGTTAAATATTAAATATTTACGTATAAAATAACCATTTGTTCATAAAACTTAAAATAGATTTTTAAAATTCGAAAAGTAGTTTTCTATCTAAAATGTATTGTGGACCTATTGAACTTTGGGTATCCTAATTTTGCTGAATGTTCGTCGGCATACAGTACCCTATACTACTTGTTATAATTTTTTGTATTACGAATGCACTGTATTTATTATTATTCCGTCTGCCTTTAATAGAGAAATGAATACATTGTAACTATACAATTAACATTATTAAATTTCTTTCTAAAACAACTTAAATACTGAAGGGTTTACGAGTTATATTAGACTACGCATGCACAAAGCTCCGCGAACAATGTTTTTACTAATGGAGTAACTAATCAATATATTTATAGAAGTTGTTTGACTAAATTTAAAAACATTAACCTCCACAACATGTTTGGAGAAGAAAATAGTACATTTGCCTTGTTGGTTATCAATGCCGTTGTGTGCTGATTACACTCAGAAGTAGTTGACATTTTCACCTCTTGTAACTCCAACATGTGATTGGACAACTGTGGAACCTAAATCTATAACTGCATTGGGTGCCTACGTTTTACGTGTATTTGTTAATTTTTGATCGGTGTGAATATATCGTGACTGTTGGATAGTTTAAAACTAATAACGGGGTTTACTTGAAAATGATCACTCGTTAGGGCTGCAATATTGCTTATAATGCATAGCATTGCTTTCTATCTTAATAGCCAGTCCAGTTGATCCAGGTCAGTCTAGAACTGGCCAAGCCAGGTCGCTTTCCTCCTGGAAAAACAGAAATCCCATTCGAGATCCCGCTGAAGACCAAGGGGAGCAAACGGTTCTATGAGACCTACCGTGGTGTTTATATCAACATTCAGGTGAACTCACCTCTTCTTACTGATGTTGTAAAGTTGATTTTACTTGCTTGATCAAATATGTTTTATGTATTTTATCAGTGTAAATTTTAATGACATGTATCTACTTTTTTGATAAATATTGTCTACTATATTTCAGTATTATCTACAAGCTGACATGAAACGTTCCTTACTGTATCGTGCGCTGACCGCACGGTGTGATTTTCTCGTCAATTATAAAGTAATTCCGATAGCTAGCATTCTGTTACTTTACAAGAATAATTTAATCATTCAGATATATTGCATATCTATAATTAGAGAGGACATTTATAGCGATCGTTTTCAAATGATTGTTAGCAACTTGTATTACAAATAAATTATTAAACTATATTTTTTATGTATGTCAAATTTAAAGAATCTTTGTTGCCAGATCAGTGTGTAAATATAAATAATTTTATAATTCGATTTTTGTGTACTGATGTTTTGTTATATACGTTTACATTTAACAAGATTTTTAATTTAGATGCAAAGGTAAAATTGGCTTTAACTTTATATTAAAATCCTTCTCAAATATTAATATAAGGTTATTGTATATATGAATAGGCTATAATTATCTTTCATTTGACTTTTTATTGGAGAGTAGACAACATTATTTTTTTATTAATATCGAGTTGTATGCTTCAGGAACCCACCTGTGATGCAGACAAGGCAGTTGTACGACGTGTTGATTTTGCTCTAGGACCAGATACCGTTCAAAATGTCAAAGATGTGAGAAAATATAGATTGTTTGTGTCGATCGATATTATATTATATAGGACGGGATAAATTCAATTAATTAATTGGTTTGGTTGCTATTCACTCTAAAAAAAAGAATAATTTGCTTTTTATTTTCTTTGTGAATCTATAATCGTTCAAAATTTCTTTTTCTAGAAAGCGCGCCTTCCGCGTTTTGAATTAAAGGGCCATTTTGATTCGACAATTAGCTCGATGAATAACCCGCTCACCGGCAGTCTAACCGTGACTCATTCCGAGATGGAGATAAAATCAATAGAGGTACAGCTCGTCCGCGTGGAAGTGTGCGGTTGTGCTGAGGGCTACACCAAAGATTGTGAGTGCAAATCGATAAAATGACTACATAAAAAGAAATACTACTATGATACGTGGGAGGGAGTCCTCTAATCGGTCTGTGTGATCTAAAAGATTTGTAATAGTAAGAATTGATAATATAAAACGACATACAACTCTGAGAATGTGTCGTTTTGTTATTTAATTAAATTGGAATTAAATGCTATTTCATATCAAAGATCGTATCGAAATAACTGCCTTATTCTTTCCACTGCAGCCACAGAAATTGAAAACCTACAAATGGCCGAAGGGGATATCTGTCGAGGTCTTGAGATCCCCATTTTTATGCAGTGGCCTCGCTTGTTTACTTGTCCGTCGTTGGTGGCAACTAACTTCAAGATTGGTCAGTTGATAATGCATAACTGAAACTGTTGATAACATGATTTGACTAGAATTTCATTAGAATATTCTCATAAATAATAAGTAATCGATTGATAAATTCTATTTTTAATAATTTAAATTATCTTTACTCTTGACATTCGAAAATCTCCATTTTGTGTACTTTCAGAGTTTGAATTAAACGTTGTTCTCGTGTTCATAGATGATTATTTGGTCACGGAAACATTCCCGCTGAAATTGACACGATTTTAACACCTGATTGTTTGATATAAACTCGTTCCTGACGATATCGATTATTGATTTTCTGCATAATAAGTTTCCGTGAAAACTATAAAATTCGATAATATAGTCTATTGATCTATTTAAGTCAAAAAATGGTGAACTATTTTGATTACAATTCCATCATCTTAATATAAGAAAATATTTTTGTTAAATTTTAAAGATTGTCTCTGATTATTTCGGAGAAATTGCATTTTGTTCAATGTATATTTGTCCCGATAAAATTTTTATTCGGAATTCTGAGTTTCAATCAATTCTGCAATGAATTTTAAAGATTTTTTATTCTTCATCGTTCAATCTACGCATGTATCGATTTCTTCTTTTTGCACATAATATTATTATTATTATTGAAACAGTATATTTATCTGATTTCAAATTATTCATGTAATTAGTAGTAGATTTTAATATATCTTTTAAAATTAATATTGTAACTTTTTTATTGTTCGTTTTCTATTCTGATGATTTTTATCAATTATACCTTATTTGCATAATAAAGCACTATATCTTTACGCTTATTTTGTCTTCTTAATTCCTCTATTTAGTAAATTTGCATTAAAGTTTGGATATCTATTTCTATATTTAATTTTTAAAAAATGTGTATTCGATAATTATAACAAAAGATCGTAATATATATAATTAATCAGACGAGATTTTACGACATTTTTAAATTCGTCATCACATTTTTACAAAACACAAGAAAATTCTATTTCTAACTTAGAATAATTTATAGACCTATGTTCATCTTTTGTTTATTATTGTTATCAACTCAATACTTCTACTTTTATAAACGATCTTTTAAAATTCGTATAAAAATATACAATAAAATTTCCTCTTAATTCTTTTAGAATTAAATATTATTTTTGCGGCTTTCGCGGTTATATATTTGTTGGTTTATTGTATTGTATTTTACCTGTATTCTTCTATGACACATTTCGTTAAAATTGGATTGAAAGTCCACTCTTGTTAACGAAAGTTAAGGATTTTCAATTTATTAAAATTTAGACCTTGCAAATAATAACAGCTAGCGTGTACATTAAATAGAGGATCAATACATATAATTATTTAATTTGTTATCAATGCAATTGATAAAATATTTTTAAGTAGTTTGTTTAATTATTTTAGATATATTTATTAACGGTTTTCAGTCACGTGTTTTGTGATAATATTCAAATAATACTTGTATAACTGTTGATCCATTTCTTTCTTTCTTTTCCGTCAGTATTTCTTCATGACATGAATCTCTTGCGACGTCATGGTTAATGCTCCAGTTACACAGCAACAGACATCAATAATGTCCAAGTCGACGAAGCTTCCCCGGTCCGGTTCTCTAATCACCTTTCTACACTGGGAGAACCTGGTAGCTGGTGTTGCGGGAGGTATTTTGTCCACTCTGGTCTTGCATCCACTCGATCTAGTAAAGATTAGGTTCCAGGTAAATGAGGGCACAGGTGTGGTGAACAGGTGGGTGGAGTTTGAGCCGTATTCTATATTGTTTACCACTTACTCGAGTATGCATGCCTTGTTCAGACCGGTGTATCGAGGACTAGGAGATGCTTTGAGGACCATCTATCGATCTAGCGGAGTACGGGGGCTCTATCAAGGAATTGTTCCCAATTTATCTGGAGCAGGAGCTTCCTGGGGACTGTATTTTCTTTTGTAAGTCCTTTCATGTTATATTCTTATTTGCTACCCGTGTTTTGTTGCAATTGTAAAAGATTGTGTTAAGTATTCTACATATTATATACATCAATTTAGTCGTCTTCAATTTGTACATTGTATTTTATTCATAATATATGATTACTACTTGTAATATAGCAGTAGTATGTCAGTATAATATAAAATCAGAAAATGTTTATGATAACTTTAATACGTATTAATAATATTATGTCTCTAAACCTTGTCATCGTCAGCTACAATTCTGGAAAGAAATGGATGCAGAGTGGGGATGAAACGTTGCAATTATCGGCTAGTACTCACATGAAAATGGCGGCTTGCTCGGGTAAGAAATTGATTTATGGTCGCTTATGTTCGCTATAAATAGTTTGCCAACTCTGTAGTAATATTTTTATTAAACAGATTTAGTTTGCATTAAGAATTAAGTGCAATTATATGTAAACAATTTTTTAGTAACTCAATTTAACTTGTTATTTATTTAAAATTGGTCTGTATTGTTCTTCTGCAAGGCGCTATAACCCTCGTCTTCACAAATCCTGTATGGGTCACCAAGACACGTCTCTGTCTGCAATACGAAGCCCAACTTCGCGGGAAGAGTGCCTCCCCTTCTACCACATACCGAGGCATGTTTCACGCTCTCTACCGTATAGCCGAGGTCGAAGGGGTACGAGGTCTGTACAAGGGGTTTCTCCCTGGTCTCATTGGGGTATCCCACGGGGCCATTCAGTTTATGGCGTACGAGGATTTGAAAAATCGATATAGCAACTATTATAGTCAACCAATTACACAGAAATTGGTGAGTGGAAACGTTTTGGCTCATATTTATAATTAAATTGGAACAGATAGGCTAACATTTAAGAGATATGTTTTGTTTTGTGATCAGGGCACACTCGAATATCTAACATTTGCGGCATTATCGAAGATTTTGGCGGTGACCATCACGTACCCCTACCAAGTGGTTCGATCTAGACTACAAGAGCAACACAGAGCTTATGGTGGCGTGCTGGATGTTGTCAAGCTCGTTTGGAGGTATGAGTCAAGAATTATTAAGTAGAATATAGTTAGTAGTATATTCACATTTTGAACAGTTGGATTACAGTCTTTTCAAGCAAACATAATATTAATTATAAAATTTATAATTAGTGTTATGTTTGAACAGATCGACTACTTGGTTAATAAAATATACAAATATAGTAAATCTACTAATCTTAACTTTACATATATTTTATTTGCTTAGATTAAATCTTGTTTTTTCATTCGAAACTGTACCGCTAATACAACTATATAACCTCTTTTCATTTGATTACAATAACTAAGGAGGCCTGTTCTTAAGATTACTGTAAAATAAGTCTCACATCTTTTGTTTATTTCATTCCTTTTCATAAATACGGCTATTCTTGTTTTTGTTTGTTTGTCCTGATTATTGTTTAGTCATTCCTTATGTATTTATAATTTCTACATTGTGATTGAGTGACTATTTTTTCTCTTTAGGTACGAGGGTATCGGCGGTTATTACAAAGGCCTTTGGCCCAGTCTTTTGCGAGTAACACCCGCTTGCTGTATCACATTTCTTGTTTACGAGAATTTTGTAGATTTTCTGAAAAATAAATCTAAATAATTCCAACTATGGAACTTAATGTAGATAGTTTTCATTGTATATTTATGTTGATATCATTATACAAAATCTTAACATAGGGAACATTCATTGACATATTTTGTATAGTATATTGTATGATCCAGAACAGAAAACGAAGCTCTTATTTGTTTTGAGCCCACTTTTGGCCTAAATATATGGATGAGTAGATATATAGGCACTGATTTAATTTATATTTGTTACAATTTTTTATTAAAAAATATATACTGTGATTCTTGTATAAATCTTAAATTTTTAGATAGTGTATTGTTTATGTTTATGTATTTTTATGTTACCAATAAAAATATATATTTATTCTCAATAAATATGTATTTTAATTTATTTATTAGATTATTTGAAGGTATTGCATTATTTTTTTGCTTAGTAATATAATTAATATGTTACAATTTAATTTAAATTTTTTACAATGTATATATGCAACTTAAATTAGTTTGTAGTCATAGTCTGTCAATTAAATTGCAATAACAGACACTTTAATTCTTACTAATAAACTGAAACATTGTGTTTTAAATTATGAACTATATAGAATATGTATTTAGGAATTATTAATACGTTTCGAGGGGTCCATTGACATAAATATAAAAAGCGCACCTCCAACATATCTTCGAGATCGATATTTGATGTTTTTATAACCGCCTATTTTCTTCACTTGATATTGTAAGATTAAATAAATTATATTTTAAGGACATTAAAAATTGAAGTAAATCATAAACAATTCCATATGCTTTATGTGACGTCTCATTTTGATTAAAACTACTCTCTCCAACTCAAATTAGTAATTTTTTACAGATCCCTATCCCTTTGAATGTTTTGTCATTTTAGAACAGGTCCATAGCTCTTACTTTTGTAAAATTTTATAAAATAATTGTTTTTACAATATTTTGATCTGAATGACTTACTATTAAAGTAATTAGCCAGGTAAATATTGCACCCTAGTTTTAAGTATTTATTATATATGCATTTACTAGAGTACCATTATATATAATATTCGTGGCAATTATTTTTAGTTATAAATCTTTTTAGAAAATTTTTTTCGTATATTAAATGCAATATTGATAAATAAAAAAATCACATTATTAAAAACGATTGTTTTGTTTTAAGCAATGTTATAAAAGTTTATCAATTCGATTTAATAAAATAAATAACTGTTAAAAATAATTATGGCTATTGAAATCGAATCTGCAGAGTAAGTAAAGAATTTAATTTTTGCACATTTTTACATAGATAAAAAATATAATATTACTTTCATTAGGAACTGTATAAATATAACTAACATATATATATATAATGTCACCAGTGCCAGATATAGGGGACTGAACCATACAGTTTAGCACGGGAAAAAGGGGCCCTATTCTGCATATATGATAATATGTATATTGTTATATAGGTATTCTTTTAAGTATTTTAATGTTTTATTATTGTATAAGTATTCCTTATTGTACAATTTCATATAGTATTGGGTATATCTTATATACATACTACTTATTTGTATACTTATATAGAGCTATGTCTTCATTAAATTCTAGTTATCAGGATTTAATGGAATCACTTTTGTCTTTATCACCTCTCTTGTCTAATCCTTCCAATATATAGATTAGATAAAACCCCAAAATGGAATAAGGTTTTTCCTGGGGTAGATAATAGGCTTCAAGTCATTTTTTTTCTATTTGTGGGCTGAACATTTTTACCAATGATCTCAACTGTCCTGTGCAGGAAGTCATGAATATGTGACTGCATTTCTCAAATTATATTATTAATCACAGCGCTACTTTGGAACTTTCAGCAGTATGCACCAACATGGAATAAAAGTTAATCCAGGAATAAACACAAGCATAACTTTAAGCTCATTGCACCAATGTGAAATAAATTTAAGCCAGGACTAAATTGGTCATGCACCAACCAGGGTTAACTTATTCTGGGAATAAATCAAAAGTTATATACTGTAATTGTTATTCCTGCTGTAGGCTGGTTTAAGAGTTATATCAAAAAAGTGAAATACATTTTATTGCAAATAATTACAACAAATATTATCAAATTGGGTTAAATGTAAAGTATATTAAAACAGTTATATTTTATTAAAGATTAATTCTTCAAAAATTATTACAAATGTCAACATAAAAGGATATATTTGCAAAATATAGCCTCATTGAATTTTTTTTGTAAAAAATGTATATTTTATTTAGAAAAATTATTTTAATAAACAGCAAATTTATTTTATAAAATATGAATATATTTCCAAGTGTCAGGCATGGTTTTTTTCCATATTTTCCATATTTTTTGAGGTCAATGGGGGGTAAGGGTTATCAACATTAAAAGTTTGTGAAAATATCTTTTAAATGATATATAATATAAATTTATAGCTTGTATAATTAT